>QANU01050717.1:496840-509089 GCA_003254905.1 Nissolia schottii
TTGGGGGGGGGGGGAGTTTTCAACACTCCCTCTCCTCAAACACCCTAACACCTGTTCCCTTTTGACCCCCCATAAAAAAGAAGACTGTTTCTTCTGATTGCTGTGATCTTTTTGCTCTGACGCTACAACAGATCAGAGATGACACAGGAACAGTAACATCCACTTTCTATAGGTTTGGACCACTTATCTGCCTTATTGCTGTCAAATCTGAGTGAAGCTGCCCCGGTACCAATACAATCACATGGTAACTAGTGCAATCACTTCTGTCTCCCAATTGCTACAGGACGTGGCCGATCCTTACTTGAACAAAATTGCAGGGGTGGCTCCTCGGAAACTCATTTTTTTACTTCGATCTGATGAGTCTTTATCAACACCAACCTGTAACGAAATTAATTGCCAAAAAAAGTGTTTAAGGTAAAGAAGTAAAAAAGTTTGCAGGGTTTCTTGCTCCAAATATGTAGTGTGCAGGCCTTTTAACCAGTGGATCGCCTTTACCATTGGTCTGTTTCGTTTTCTGGCGAATAAAAAACAGTAACATTGTAGCGCTGTTAATGTACACTTCCCGAAACTGATTTAACTGCTATTATGGTAACAGCACCAAGGGATGTTGTTAATCTATCCATGTTCTGTCTAATATTGTTCAGGTAGTGAACACTATTGTATACCATGGAAAATATCACACACTCTCTTGCTTCCTCCCATTTTTTTTTTTTTGTGATACACAAGCATTTCCTACAATCTCTAATTTGAAGAAAACAGCACAATCGCAAACTAGCATTTCCTAAAATGAGTTTATCTAAACGCGGTGCATAATGGTTTAAGCAAGTAGCAACAACCAGCTATGTCAGGTCTTAAAATACATCAATCAGTAGCTGAATTATGCATAGAATTTTTAAAACAAATTCTTATGGTTTTGCCTTTCCTCTGTTTTTGCAAGAAGGTAGGGCTATGGTGGTGCCTGTGGGGGCTTGGCCTGGTAATGGTATTGAGACGCTTTGGTGATCGGCACACCAGATGGAGTGAAACAGAGACTCTGGGGAGTTGGTTGGATAGACGACATTCGGCGGAAATGTAGGTGAAATTGAGAATCCTGATGATGCTGCAGCAGAGAACTGTGGTACTGGGGTAGCAGTGGCCTGGCCTTGTGTTTGCCACACCCAATTGGAGAGTCCTTTGGAATGATCTATGCTGATTCTATTTGCTCTCCCCTGCCAAATTTCAACAATCTTTCAAAAGGCCACACAAGAAAATATGCCGTCATAGAATTGTTTACATTGGAAAGATCAATGAATCCACAATGTCTTAACGCCAGAGGCACTAGATAGGTTACAAAAATAAAATGCCAGCAGAACTTTCAGTAAAAATATTATCGCAATGCTGCGGTGGGCTTTGTTTTCGAACTCCATTATTAGTCTTTTTACCAATATAATTATCTAAACATCGAACATATATGCATTTCACAACCTCTTTAACGACTGACTGCTCCAAGTAATTCTTTTGCACTTTTTTTACCAACTCATTTTATCAAAAAGATTGAATGACATGAAACAAACACACATACATACATAATGCAGACAATTCCCTTGACTTCTCAACAGCAATGATTGCACCAAAAGCTCATAAAAACTCATGGGTAAATCCCTGAACATAAAAGTCAACTTTCAACGTTTTATCACATTCAAAAATCAAGCACTTTTCATTGTTCTAATGAAGACACCAAGGTTTCATGTAAAGCACTTTAAAGAAATTAGCAATCAACTCCAGTCGTAAAACGAGATACCAGATAGTGAAATCACCTCATTGGGAAAGAAACTAGGATACATGCCATTCCACATAGAAGGATGCTCTTCAGTTGCTACCTGCCTTTTCAAAGATGGATGATCAACTACTGAATTAACATCGGTTTCCATCTGCAAATAAAGAGAACCCAACCTATTATGACCACTCGGTAGGACATCTAATGCGAAGAATTAATAAACAATGCCAAAGACCAAAAGGTTTTTACAAAGATCAAGGACATCAAATGAAGACAACTTGTAGTTAGCCAAATGTAAAACTCTCAAAAGGCCACAAAAGCTCTTCTTCCAGATAAATCTATCCTTCACAGTTATCAGTTATCATATATGAAGTGTGTTATGAAACTGCCTTGAAAGCATACAGAGTGCTATCAACCATTTTCCGCATAATTTCTAAGAAACCTAAAATATAATAAGATATAAAGTTAAACAATACCCTAGAACTTCTTCCAGCATGCATATTGTAAGGGGCGAAGGGGAACAGAAGTTGCCCCCTATTTTTCATGGGACCATGTCCCGGGGTTGCTATGCCCAAATTGAGGTCAAGATTGTGACTGCCGCCTGTGTTGAAAACAAATAGAAAACCAAATTCACAGGGAGAACATTTTCACATGGAAATTAAAAATATATGAAAAAGAGATCTTTGAAATACCTTCATTGATGGCTGGAGATTTCGCCTCTCCTTCATATGTACTAGGCTCAAAGTTAGTCACTGCTTCCCTTCCGTTGCATTTGATCGCTGCCATGTCATAAGCCCTGATTTCCATAAAATCAAAAGGGAGACACGTGTTGGATGGAACCCTATTGAACTTGATAATTCAGGGTAATAAATTCAGTGTAGGGAGAAAGTAATTCATGCATCATTTGGACCTTGCAGCTTCTACTTCGCTGTCAAATAGCCCAAGATATATATACCTGCATGAAAGCATCGCAATCTCTATAACCAAAAACGCCTTTTGTGAATCGTTTCTTTTGAAACATGCATCTAACAATCTTAGACATGTTTCTCCAAAAACGTAAAAAGCGTAAAGACCCATTGAGAACTAAGCTGAAACCAATTCGCTTTGCAAGGCCGCTATGTACATGAATTCGCAATATCTAATACTACATGATTAACGGTTGGCTAATACTTCAGTTCGTATAAAAATAGGTCCTCACTTTTTGCCAAGGAATTGTCCCATTCGAGCCTCCCAACGGCCACACTTGTGGAGTGTTACTCCTCGGTACTTTGAGCTCCCCCTTGAGAAACCAGTACTATGGCGGCGGAGTATGTGCACGAATTCCTCCTTGGATAGATTCTTCATCTGCCCATATCAGTAAGAAAATGGTGAAAAATCTAATCATATGAATGCAAAATCCAGTTTCCAGTTTCCAGTTTCCAGTTTCCAGTTTCATACTCATCAAGTGCTTGTGAGATAGTTTTTCCAACCTGTTGGAGATCATTCTCATAATCACTCAGACTGAAATTGATGTCAGCATCAACTCCCCTGAACTTAATTGCAGCACGATCATAGGCTCTATATTTTTGAAAATTTCAAGTCAATCGAAGAAAACAACAACCAAATTCTAAATAAAACAAAAAAAGGTAAACGACCATTTCCTTTTCCTAAGTTAGAAAGAAAAAAAAAATCAAAACATGTGCATAAATAGTTTTACCTAGCAGCGGCATGAGCAGTGTCAAATCCGCCTAAAATCACCAATACCAATTTCGTCAAAAATGATGCTAAATATAGTAACTCAAAGAATACATAATTTAAAATTCATTAAAATGAAATGAAATGAAAATTCATACCCAAATAGACTTGTTTCCCGCAATCCCTACACCAAATAATAGCGATTACAAAAATTAAATGAAAAATAAATTCAGATGCAATTTAAACAGATATTTCCAAAACCATACTAGACATAACATTATTCCCTTCTCAGTAATAATTAATCAAGCAATAACAGAACTAAAACACCAAAAATAAGAGGGGAAAAAAATACTAGAATAAAAAAAGGCGCCAGAAATTCACAAGAGCAGGTAAATTCACATTTGATCAATGAAAATTACGAACCAGATATGCGATTCCCATCTTCCGGTCCTCCTGTAGAAGGTGACTCCTCTGTACTGCGAGCTCCGAGACCTTGGTCCCCTCCTGCTCTTCTTCGCCGGTAGCTGAACTAGTGGCTGAGCCGCAACCATCTTCACCTCGCCGTTCACAATTCCACGGCGATCGAACGAGAGATCCAACGAGCCATTCCTCTCTTGAAACGACGTCCACTTCGCGAACTCAGCCTTCGCTCCCTTGCCTCCTCCGTTCACCGGAAACAGCTCCCTCGTCACGACGTCGTTCCGTGCCTCTACCTCCAGGCTGTCGAAATTGAAGGTGAGCACGTCGTCGGCGACGCGCGTGGAGCACGAGTCCTCGTCGCCGGCGCCGCCGCTGGATCCATCCGCATTGACGACGGAGGAATTCGAGGTCCCGGACTCCGCCATTTGGTTCCACGATCCTTCTGGAAGCTTCTCCCACAGAATCACTGCCGAGTCGCCGTTTTGAGCCGAATCGCTCGAGTCCGCATTGAGATTAAGATCGAACATCATGATGATTCCTCTTTAATCTTCAACTAACTAAATCTAACTCTTCAGACTCCACTTATCAGCTAAAAAGTAATATTCAACTAATTTTCAGTTCAACGTCGCCGGCGATTTTCTTTTGGAGATTCCGACGGCGAAAATGGATCCGATGGAGAAAAATCCAAATGCAAGCAAAAAAAAAAAAAAACAGTTGAATATCTCGTTAGATAAAGAGAAAAAAATAGAACAAAAAAATCGAAGCAAAATAAAATCGCGAGCTCGTTCAGCGTTTCGGACAACGCCAAAGAGTTTCTTCGGCGACCGGAAAATAGGAAAGAGGAGGAGAGAGAAACTCACAGAAGGAGGCGTGAACCGAAACAAGCGGTAGTTAGTTGCATTTATGAATTGATCGGTGATGAGTTTCGGCGGATAGTGTGAAAACATCGCCGATTATTTGGATTCCATGGCACTGAGAGAGAGAAGGGTGAGAAGATGGGACGCGTGAAGCGAAAACACATTCAGACCCATTTTAAGAGGGAAGGAATATACTTACTCAATGGGAGAGAACCGGGTGGTTCGGTCACCGGTCACTGATATTGCAAAAGGAGGTTTGTTAGATATTTTTCGGTTACTACTTCCTCCTTTGGCACAGTGATGGAGGGTAGTCTCATAAACTGAAACCCCAACGGCCTAGTTGAGTTTTCGTCTTCACAGCTTTCTTTGTGTAAGTCTCGAATTGAGTAAGTCTCGAATTGAGTCTAAATTGAGATGGCTAACTCTCATATTCATCTCACTTTTTAACGAGTTAAACTGAGTTTGTGCTCAGCTTTGCTCACAAAAACTTGCTCACAAGTGATTTAAATTTAATTGAATTACTTAAATTATATACGCATTAAATTTTTTATGCATAATATGCAATAAAAAAATACTTTATACAAAGCTAGTCTTACTGTTACTTTTTTTTAATTCTTTCTAAAGTTAATTATATTTTTAGATAAATATATTATATGTTCTTTAATAAGAGTCGAACAAGACTCTTTTGATCACTTTATTTTTTGATCAAATAACGTGGGTTCAATTATAATTGTGAGGGGATTTAAAAATAATCACTGAGTGCTAATTTAATGTATTTTTTAATCAAATAATACATTTATAACCTTTTAAAAGCAGCTTTTTAATAGAGAACTATGCAGCTATTAAAAAAAAGCTACAATATTACAAATCAAACATTGGATTGAGTTTAAATTGTTTGTGGAGTAAAATTATTTAATTACATTTTGTCATAGAGCAAATATGCATGTTTAACTTCCACACTCAGTTATTATTATTATTTTAAAAGTCATTCTTATTAAAAGATTTGACATTGTATACGGTCATTGTATACAAATTAGACTGTATACATGTGCTACAAATTTAAATAACTTCTAAAGTAATATATGAGATTGTTCAAATTTGGAAAGTATTTAGTACAGTTTTGGATCGTAAGGATCTATCTCGAAATGACACTAGCTTATTATATAAATGATAAATGGAGGTTAAATCTAGTTAATATTAATTAATCAAACAAAATTTAATTAGTGGCAATGATAAAGAGAGATAACTAAGAGTGTTATATATATATATATATACACACAAAATTAAGTGCCAAAAGGGAAAATATTTTATATAAATGTCACTACAAGAAAATACATTATTACCGTCTAAATATTACAGTCGGTCAAAGACCGACGGTAATACCATCGGACAAATGGACAACCCCGACAGTTATCAGGTCAACGAATTAAAACCGAGCATTTATGAGCCGATTACCGTCGGTTCCTTACGCCAACGGTAAAACCGACGGTAAATCACATTACCGTCCCCTGCAACCGACGGTAAAACATTGGGAAGATGCGCAACAATTATTTATTACCGACGGTAAATGTCTCGGAAGCCGTTTCCCAGAATGTTTAACGTTCCCATGAATCGTTTTCATCGCTTGGTTACCGTCGGTTACCGTCGGCTGTAGCCTGTAGCCGACGGTAACACATTGGACGAATACTATGAAATCCCCTCACCCCACCCTCCTCAACTTGCACCATAATAATTCTCTTCTCTTATCCATTCTCCCCTTTCTTATCCGTCGTGCGATGCTTTTGTCGTCGAGGACGTGATATATATTAGTTTAATTTGTTGGTTATCAGTCTGTCGTTGTGTAAATTGAGCCATCAAATGTATACAGAGTCCAAGATAGTGATGATTACTGGCAGTCCCGTTTGGGGAATAGTGATTATTTGGACACCAATTAAGCTGATGACTACCACTATCTTGGACTTTGTCATTCATTAACCGGTTCAGCATATATATTATATATTTATTTAATTAATTTTTGCCAAGCAGCTTGCTGGCGCCACGTTAATCGGGAGAGTGATAAAGACCAAGGCAAAGGTGGTGGTAATCAGGTTGGGGGCTCATCACATTAATATTTCCCCAACTTGACTACAACCATGTTGGTCTTGGCCTTTATTAATCGCTCAATTAAAGTGTCGCCAGGGCTGGCAAAAATTAAATTTACATTACCTTCGGTTGATACTGACGGTAAAAACCCTAAACCCTAACCCAATATTACTGACGGAGGGAACCAATGCTAAAAACGCTAAACCCCAATCCAATATTACCGTCAGAACAGACAGACGGTAAATACTAACGCGTTACCGTCGTACACAGGTAATAACCGATGGTAAAGGCTTCGAAATTGATGCATGATCATTACCGTCGGCACCTAAAGCATACCGACGGTGATCTGCAAAATTTTCGTCAGTTGATCAAGAGTAGACGGTAATTAAATAATTTCGTGATTATATGTTGGCGCCATATTTATTTTGGTTACCGTCGGTTTGTATAGATATACCGACAGTAACTGTTTTAATTAAACGATCCGTTTTGAATTGTGTTTGTTACCGTCGGCGTAGTCGTTTACAGTTGGGTAAGTCCGATTGTAAAGGATAGCTAATAACTTAAGCGATTTTCCTTCCTCTTCTCCTCATTCTCATTCTCATACTTCTTCTTTCTCTTCGCCCTCCCTCTCCTCTCCATGACCATACTGGTTGGTCGGGTTCTTGCTGCGCCACCGCCAGCTCGCCACCTCAGGTTCTTACCGTCACCACCTCGGGTTCAACCACTAGAGGTCGACTCTCTACTCATATACTCTCTACTCACATTGTAGGTTCAATTTGTTTCCACCTTCTTCACTATTGATGCATTCAAACTCAAACTTTATGTGCTTCCTCTGTGTCTCTATCGATTTGGGGTTGTGTGTGTTGGTTGATTTGTGCTTGTTTGTGTGTGTGTTGGCTAATTTTTGTTTGTGTGTGTTCAGGGAAGTTGTGCGTTACATGCTGCTTGTTTGCCACTTTATTTGGGGTTCTTTTATTCCGCTTCCACGAGGAATTGGAACTGTCTATATATGGGATGATTTTGTCTTGTTTTGCTAATTGCAAAATTGTGAACGTGAACTTGTAGATTTGTTGTGGGGTTGAGGATCAAAGGAGATTTGAACAAGCAACTTGCTCAAGCCAAGGACTTCCGCCATAATTAGGTATATCTGCAATAACTTTATTGGTACTAGGATAGAGACTTACTTTCTTATGATAGATTTTTAGGATTGGAGTTGTATGATTGGATTATTAGGGGAAGGTTTAGAACGATTTAGAAAAGAGCTCGTTGAATTATGAATATTACTCTAGGCCCTCTATGTTTGTGCTTTCCTTTGTTTGTAATTTAATTTTTGCAAAACAGGTCCTCTTTCATTGTTTAAGTGCGAGGTTGATTTTGTTTTATATAGAGTGAACTTGGTAGATTTGTTGTGAGGTTGAGGATCTTACTTTCTTATTAATTGCTTATTTCAAATTGGTTATGAAAACGATATTTCTATATCATAGCTCCCTATGGGCCTAGGCGATCATCCATCCGCTCCTATCGTCATTGAGGATGATGACGAACCCATAGCAACCTCACCCGAGTCCGACGAGCCTGACTACGACTCCCCCTTTTGGGACGAGCCTGACTACGACTCCCCTTTCTGGGACGTGGACGCGGATGAGGATGTGCACGTGGACGTCAATGTGAATGGGTCCGTGCATGTAGGCGTCAACGTGAACGTAAACGTGGGTGGGGATGTGCACGTGGACGTCAACGTAGATGGGGACGTATACGTGGACGTCAACGTGGACGGGGACGGGGGCGTGTACGTGGACGTGGATGTGGGGGACCCTGAGGAGGACGAAGAGGATGAATGCCCCGACGAGGATTGAATGTATTGTTTTATATTTTGAATATATTATGTATATTATTTGCTTCTTTAATTATGTAACGAATCTAAACACGCAATGATATATATGGGAAGTACCACTTTGTTGAACTACTTTGTGAATTTATTTGTTATCTTTGCTAATGTAAGGGAAGACGGAAGAGAGTAAAGATGACGCAAATCTCTATCTATTTAATTAAGCTGTTGTAACTCTCACAATCAATGTAATCGCTAAAATAAATAATTAATATATAATAATTATTTATAATTTTATTTAATAAAATTACAAATATTATTTATATCAAAATTGTGATTCAAATAAATAATACTTATTCAAAAATAAAAAATAATTTAATTTTTTTATTAAATATTTGCTTAATACCGTCGGCCATTTCTGACGGTAATATTGACACGATTATCAACGACAACATGGCGATGGTAAGTATTAACCGCCGGAAAAATTAGCATCGATTATAGGTGACGGTAACATTTGGGTAAAATATTAACGGTGGAGTGTACCGACGGTAATCCGCCTAATCAAGGAAACCAGTTACCGTCGGTATTAACCGACGAAATTTAGCGTCGGTGATTATCCTCCGATGCCAAACTGGTTTCCATCGAACCCTTTATTGGCGACCCAATGACCGACGCTAACTCCGCCGGAAACACAATATTCTGACGGTAACTGTCACGTTTCTGACGGAAAATACCGACGATAATAGTGTATTTTCTTGTAGTGTGTGGTTTGATTCTTGTTTTAAGAAGGAAAAAAAAAACATGCTTACTTTTTTTTCTTTTAAATCGTAGATATTCTTCTACTGAAGGCAATTCTGTTCGAGTCAGGTAACATTTCTTATTCAACAAAGCTCTTCTTTTTAAATTTTGACACAGTTGCATACTCAAAACTCAAATCTGACACCTTTGATTAAGTTAAAATAGTCTTGTAGCAATTAATCTACGTGTTTGTCAATAATAACGTGCTTACTTGTAGGAAAGTAAGATATCTAGAAAAATATATAAATGTTGTAGCTTACTTGGTCGAAAAAATAAATACAATTAAGCCTTTTAGATTATATACTTATGTTACCATGGTTCACACTTTTTACGAATGTGTCATACCCAAGAATTTCGTTAACATTCTTTGGTATCCTAAAGAGTTTATTTTTTAATTCCTTGGTTACAAACTTTATTTGTTTTGTAATACATATTCCTAATAATATATGTAATAAACCTCACCAAAAAGTAATATATGTGATAATTCTCAAATATCCCTAACATATTTAACTTGGGTGGAACTTAAGATAATTGCGAGATGCATGCTTTGCTATTTTTGCATAATAATTTTAATTGTTATTTCATGAGAATGTTTCATTTGCTACTACTGTGATAAAATAAAAACCTACCTAAAAAACATAATATAAGGGATTTTTTGGTTTCAATTTTTATTTAATGCAAGAATAGGAAAACATTTTCTTTACTTTTACTATTGATTTCATTCACATGCTCCAGAAAAAATATAAGATAGATTAAAAAAAGAAAATAAAAAAAAATTGAAAACATAATCCAAATAAACCATTACATTCTTGAAAATTATTAATACCTAGTAATATTTTCTTGAAACTTAAATAAACATAAAAATATATCATTTTCAAACGGTTATTACAAAGTAATTTAATATATCTTAAAACAAACCCACACTAAAATAAATGGTAATGAAAAGCTTATTATATTTAAATAAAATATAATATATTTTTTCAATTTGTACATCGCTACAACCACTCGGAGCAATTCAATTCAGCGTATATTATTTATTGAGAGGAGTGATATCATGACGCATGCAACTCAAAATTAATTATTTCGAATACATAAACGTCTATGCAATGTTATAAAATGATTCCACAAATTAATGATTTTGCTGTACAACACTTTATTCTCATTTTATTCATAGCAACTTTCACTAAATAACAATTTTTTGTAATTATTTTTTCATACTTTTTTATAAATTTTTTTACTCACATTTCACCTAAATTATTTTATTCTACTCTCTAAAATCATTTCAAATTAATAAATCATCTTAACAGATGCATAAGTGCTTGTTAAGCAACTGCTACAGCTTATAAAAATAATAAACTTATATTGTACTGAGTACATGTCATCACGTACTGAAATAACTATTTTATGGTGAATTTCTTTTATTGCTTTAATTATATTGATTTGAAACACTTATTAATAAATGGCTTTTTTTCATAAATTTATAATATCTAATTGATAATGTCAAAATTCACCCTCTTTAATTAATTCATTATTAAAAAAATTTAGGTAGAAATAATATATATATATATATATATATATATATATAAAAGTCTATTCACTATCAATATAAATTCTTTTACACTATCATTAATAAATTATGTGCAGGCAATTATATCAGCAAAAGTTTTTTTAAGTGAGACTCAATTATTTTTGTTAGTGTGATAACACATGATTGAATACTAATGTCAATCAATACATAAAAAATTAAATTAAATAATCGCTTGTTGAACTCGATTAGTACATTTTGCTCGTTTGATCACCATGCTACTTCTTCACTAATCAGTGAGGGGTTAGCAAGAAAAAATTTTCTCGTTATAAATTTCATAGTTAATCCACATTTTATCTTGCTGTGAGAAATACTAATCCTAGAGTGAAGTTTTTGTTTTTCCATTTAAAAAATTTCTACCTGACCAATGAAAAGGTAATTAACTTCTTGTTCCGAGGTACGCACCTCGGCACAAACTCTGGATCCTGAGGCTCGGGAAGGGGATGAAGGCTCCGGCTCAGACTTGATCAATCTCGGGACTCGCGGTTGCGGTGGGTACCTGCAATGACTCCAACGCTCAAGTAAGCAAGGGTGTGAGGAGTGTAATTAGTGATTATGAGATGCCTCTCGTACCTGGGGTGCTGTCTATNGAAAAATGTGTATTAAATGTGGTATACAGTTGATTAATGTAAATGTGGTGTATACGGGACACTTTTAGTTTAAAAAATTTGAAAAGTGTTCCGAGGTACGCACCTCGGCACAAACTCTGGATCCTGAGGCTCGGGAAGGGGATGAAGGCTCCGGCTCGGACTTGATCAATCTCGGGACTCGCGGTTGCGGTGGGTACCTGCAATGACTCCAACGCTCAAGTAAGCAAGGGTGTGAGGAGTGTAATTAGTGATTATGAGATGCCTCTCGTACCTGGGGTGCTGTCTATTATATAACCGAGGCGGCGGAGGAGGTTCCGAGTATCTCGGACGGGTGATAACTCGAAACCGCGTGGGGCGATCGGTCCGCGGATCACGGACGGCTCTATCTTATCTTGAGGGATGAGATAACCGGGATCTCGGGGATAGCTTATCTCGAGCGGTTAGGAAGGCGGTGGTCTCGGGGCGCGCTATCACGACTGGTTGGGTCTGTTCCGCGGATATGGGCCGGAGCAGGTGGCCCGCGAGGGATGGGCCTTTATGGCCCTGTCCGTAACAAAAAGATATAGAAAATCAATCCCAGAAATGTACATAGAAACAAGATTAAACATAACCACATTTTTAACAAGAGTAATGTTATTTATACATAAAATATGATATAA
>QANU01050718.1:0-13604 GCA_003254905.1 Nissolia schottii
ATATATATATATATATATATATATATATGCAATATTAAATAAAATTATATTTAATTTTCATGCAATAATTTGAATCTCTCCATATTGAAGGACTCTCAAGAGGGCAAGAAGCAATATACGTATAACAAGTAAAAAGTGCCATTTCAAAGTGAAAACGCGTTTGAAGATGTCCTTATCTTTCGATTACTATCCTGACAGAAAATGAAATGAAACTACTAACACATGATATATCCAATTATAGGTTCCTGCAAAGTATTCACACGCATTCAACTTGGCTCTCTGGCACACCTACAAAAAGGAAGAGAAACGTAAGTGCATAGTTATAGTTATAGTTACAGTGTATAGTACGCGGTGTAGTCCACATTAATTGATTTTTAAGCCAACTTAATTATTTGCATGTGATGACTCAATTAAATTCCTATAACTCTCTCTCTCTCTCTCTATATATATATATAGCGAAATAATTACCTTATGTTAAATCACATTTAACGTAGGATACAAAAATTTTATGAATAATTTATATTATTTAAAAATATATTAAAAAAAAAGAAATCAATGATTCACAATAATCTTAAACTAAGCCTTAAATATGGTTCACGACAATACATGTAACTATTTCTCGTAGTACATATGCCTAAATCTAATTGATCTAAACAAACTAGTTCCAACTAATTAAACAGCTGACTGTGCCCCTATGATGATCGTATCAATGATACATGAATGAATAGGATGAGAAATTAAGGGGAGCAGTTCAAAAGGAATGATTTTGACGGCAACCCCATTGGTTTTTGTAAATTTTTTAATAGAGTAATGATGAGAAATCTCTACCACACCAAATGTCTCTTTTTGTGTAGTAGTTACTCAGCTGGTTTTTTCTTGTATTTGCAGGCGGCCAGAATGTTCATGGAATTTGATTATTATAGTTTTTTTGGACTCTAATCTTTGAAATGATATCAGTGCTTAGCATACTATGATCAAGATGAATCATTCCAATTCAAATTAGAATAATGTTAGTAGGGCAGCTAGAAGGAGAGAAAAGGAATGTATTATCACTGACAACAACATGAGTGCGGTACTACTGCTTCCTCATTGAACATATATAATTCATTCTTAAATGTTAGACACATGTCTTTTTAAAAGTTTAAATGAGTAAAGAGGTCAGATCAGAGTATTTCTAAGGCATGTTAAGCCGATCTATTTATAAACATTCATATATATTTTACTAAAAAATAAACACGTATTACTTTTAGTAAGATTTGACCCAAGATCATTATTGATGTATAGACATGTTTTAATCATTAAGCTAATGTCATTTTTGTGATGCTTTATTCAAAGTAATTTATTAATATAAATTTAATAATGTTATTGCATTAGTAAAAAAATAATACTCTTCTCTTCTCTTTCTCTCAAATTAAATTAGTATTTCCTAACTGACACACACCAAAATGTCGTTAATTTTAGTGTGCTATCAAATAATAATTTATAACTAAGTAAACTCCAAAAAACGTACTAAAGGGGCTAACCTTGATCGTCTCTCAAAGAAGCAATTCGAAAGCCAATTACAAGTTCAACCAAATTGGGGAGTTTGATTGGATGAATTTGAATTAAAAGGAAAGCAAAACAAAAGTGAATTAACAATGATAAAAAGCAATACCCTGCATACGGTGTTTCTAGATTAAGGATTAATTATCATTGGTTCCTAATTACTTATTCATATAAGGGGGTGTTGTTTGTTAGTTGAAATCTCTAACTAACATGCAATTGACCTAAGATACTACGATCGTCAATCTCTTAAGCATTAATTAATGCAAGAATTAATTACCAAGATCTCAGCATTAAAACCTATATCAATTATATCCCAATTACACAACCTAATTAAATCTTATTAGTTTCCCCAAAAAGTTCCTAAATCCTAAATCAATAAATCCTATAATCGTCAAGATTTATCACCCTAAAATTAACCTTAACCAATAACATGCAATCACTACATTACTAATTAAGGGCGAAACAAATCATGAACAGACATTAAGCACAAGAACCTCCAATTAATCCTAATATATAGTTACCTCATGCAAGATATTAAGAAAACTATTCCTCTATGGGTGGAGGATGAAGGCTCATAATAATAGCATAAATGCAATAAGAAATCAGATCTGAAGAAAAGATTTAAAAAAAAACCTTAATTAAATCGATGGCGAGAAACGAATAAAATTGTGCGAGAATCCAAACGTGATGACGAAAGCTTCAACAATCTTCAAACCTAAAGAGTCTAATTAAATAGCGCTAACATCAACCTATGTCGCTGTGAAAATAGAGGAAATAATGTAAGAAACCTAGTTTAAGAGCTACTGTTTTCAGAATTGAGAGATATGATCCCAATTGTGTTTACCATATGTCTATTTATAACCTCTGGGGTCCAATTTTAGGGTTTCAGGCTTTTGGCGGCAAAATTCTGGTCTCAAACTCGCGTTGCAGCGACATGGAGCTTAAAACGCGCCCCAGCGCACAAAATGGCGCTTTAGCGCATAAGCTTTGGGCACTCCAGCACATTTCTCCTTCCTGCACTCTTTTCTTCCATTCCTTGCTCCTTTTGCTCCCCTTCTTGCAGCAACACTCGATTACCTGTGATTCTAACAACTCAAATACAAGATGAACGCATAGCTTACTCGAGACAATTAAAATCATTTAAAAATGGTGCTTAAACTATAGTTTTCTCAATTATGCTCACAAAAGGACAATTATCCGAATTTATCAATTAGCCATCAAAATCACATAATTCTAGGTTGTAATGCTCAATTATGGAGTATAAAAATGTCGGATAAAATCCCTCTATTACTGTCCTAACCTTCTCTTCTCTCATTCTTAATTCTCTTTCTTTCATCTCTCTCATCTCTCGAGCTCTCACTTTCTCAAAGTCTCAGTCTCCATGGCTCTCACTCTCTCAGTCTCGACGAGCGACGGCTCTTTCTATTCGTTTTTCTCTCTGGCTCTCAGTTCTCTCACTCACATATCTTTCAGCTCGTTTCTCTCATCTCCCACTCTCAAACTCCGGCTCTCTCACCGCCTTCATCCGCTGACCAGGCTTTGGCTCCCTCTCAGTTCTCTCATCTCCGCTCACTCCGGCCACTATACGGTCAGCCTCCCGCCACCGCTTGTGCCTTGTGGTGAGTAATTTCTTTCTTCGCCTCCATATAATTTTAATTTCTATTTTTGTTAGGGTTTAATTTTTTTATTTCAACAAAATTGGTGAGTTAGTTATTGATTTTTGAAGCTGAAGTGTTTCTCAATCATTGTGTTGGCTCTATTTTGTTGGCGTTGGCTCCGTTTTCTAGCCATTGTTGGTGTCTGATGGTTGCCAAGATTGGTGGTGTTCGATGGTTGCCTTTGATCTGCCATTATTAGTGTCTGATGGTTGCCCTTGATCTATAGTTTGTGGTATCAATTTTAGAATACTTGCCAAGATTTCTAGTGGAAGATATTATTCTTTTTATAGATAAACGAAATGCATGTAGAAGCATGTTCTCATGTTGGTAGTTTGTAGAGGGAAATTGTATGCTTCAATGATTTAGAGAACAATGCTTTGTTTAATTCTTGTAGCAACTATTCCCCAATTTGACTTAATAGTTCTCTTGACTTCATGTATGCATTTTTGTTTAAATATTGTTGTTGCAATTTAAATTTTTGTTGATCTATTAGATTCTTGATCTATGGATGTTGAATTTTTGTTTAAATATTAAACAGGCTATAGTAAATAGGTCATGGTAAACACATTATAGTAAACAAGACATGGTAAACAGGTCATGATAAACAGGTCATGGTATACAGGCTATAGTAAATAGACCATGGTAAGCATGTCATGATAAACTGGTTTGACAATAGGTTTTTGGTTAAAAAAAAACCAATAGGTTGGCCTGCCAAGCTCCAGGCCAGGTTAGGCCTCTCAAATATGTCATACCAAGCTGGAAAAAAAAGCCTTTAATAGTCAACTAGCCAGGCCCAAGCCAAAAATTAATGACACAACCTTTCCTTGTTAAAGGCTTGGTCTGGCTTGTTCCCATCCCTATACATAGCTTATAATTGAGGTATTTATGACCTAATTCCTTTACATATGTATTGCTTAATTGTCCATATCATAATACACCACTTCAAACTAAGCTTGCACAAGGTAGAAATTTTTTTTCAAATGTTACTTGTGTTGGGATTCAAGTGTTAGTGTTTCAAAAGTTCTACATTGGCTAGTGATGGACTAAGTGAAGAGTTTATAAATAGGATGACCCATAGATTCATTACCTTAAGGTTTTGGGTCCAGATGTGGCGTTTGACCCATTTGTGTGGTTTTTCACTTAGCCATCAGTATTAATCTCCCCAATTTTGGGCTCCCCATCCCTAACAAGTGGTATCAAAGCCAATGATTTGGATTGGTCTGGGAAAGTATTGGAACATTGGTGGTCATTAGATCCTGGTGTGGGGATCCTGAAGAGCCAGTGTGGTTCTTGTTAATGTCATTGAATACTCAGATGAGTTCTGCTAAAGGGGGAGCTGAATACTGATGTGGGCCTAAATCTTAGGGGGAAGATTGTTGGGATTCAAGTGTGAGTATTTAACAAGACTCACATTGATTGGTGATGGACTAAGTAAGGTGTATATAAGTGGGAGGACCCATAGACTCATTGCCTTAAGGTTTTGGGTTAAGATGTGGCATCTAACCCGCTTGTTTGGTTTCTCACATAGCCCATCAATGTTAATCTCCTCAGTTTTGGGCTCCCCTTCCCTAATAAGTGGTTTCAGGGCTGAAGGTTTAGATCGGCCTAGGTGAGTATTGGAGCAATGGTGGTCGTTGGATCCTAGTGTGAGGATCTTAAAGAGTCGGTGTGGTTCTTGTTAATGTCATTGAATACTCAGATGAACTTTCGCTAAAGGGGGAGCTGCACACTGAAGTGGGCCTCACACTTGAGGGGGAGATTGTTGGGATTCAAGTGTGAGTGTTTAAAAAAGTCTCACATTGGTTGGTGATGGACTAAGTGAGTTGTATATAAGTGGGAGGACTCATAAACTCATTGCCTTAATGTTTTGGGTTAAGACGTGGCATCTGGTCAGCTTGTGTGGTTTCTAACTTAGCCCATCGGTGTTAATCTTCCTGGTTTTGGGCTCCCCCTCCCAAACAAGTAGTATTAGAGCCGATGGTTTGGATTAGTCTGAGCGAGTATTAGAATAGTGGTGGTCGTTGGATCCTAGTATGGGGATTTTGAAGAGCTAGTGTGGTTCTTGTTAATGTATTTTAATACTCGGATGGGTTCCGCTAAAGGGGGAATTGAATACTGATGTGGGTCTCACACTTGAGTGGTAGATTTTTGGGATTCAAGTGTAACTGTTTAAAAGTCTCACATTGGCTAGTGATGGAATAAGTGAAGAATTTATAAGTAGGAGGACCCATAGATTCATTGTCTTAAGGTTTTGGATCAAGATGTGGCGTCTGATTCACTTATGTGGTTTCTCACTTAGCCCATCGGTGTTAATCTCCCCAGTTTTAGGCTCCTTCTCTGATAACTCTCTAATTTGAGTCTTTTCTTAGTTTGTTTCTTGAGTATTTTAATGGATTTTTAGGATTTTTATTTATTTCAAGGCATAAATTAGTATAATTTGCATTTAGTATAATTATTTAGATTTTATTGGTTTTTATCTATTTTTTTGTAGTTTTTACTTGAATTTTAGGAAAATAAATCCCAAGAGGGTCATTGAAGATTGGAAGAAGATAAGAGATAAAATTGAAGAACATATTTAAAGAGAAGATTTAGATCAGAAAAGATAAATTTAAATGTGATTTGGAAAGATTTGAGTGAAGATATGCTGAAACTTTTTTTATGCTGACTTTGTCACAAATTTTTCACCTTGATTGAAGATGAATCTCAACTTGGCTCCAACTACAAAGTTGTAAATATTTTTCTTTTATCTTTAATTAGATACTTGGATCATCTCAATCAGATATGTGTAGCACAAGTTATGACATTTTTACTATCACAATGCAATGCTATCAAAAAAATTCGAATTTCAGCATTTTGTTTACCTAATTCTAGGTCCAGACTCTATAAATACAACATCAATGACCGCAAAGAAGTGGGGGAATCAAATTTGAAAACTGATGAAATCCTAGGAGAGCTTCTAGGTGTGAAGACGAAGACCTGTGGTGTGACGCGATGAGGGAGATATCCCAATTTGTTCCCAAGTCAAGTCTCTACCATTGTTCTTCCATAGAACCTTTATTTTCTTATTTTGTTTTCTTGTCTTCTTCTTCTTCCATTATGAACTAAGTCCCTACGAGGGCATTTGATGTAACCGTTTCTTTGATGATGTTATCGTAAAACCTCTTTGTTATTCAGTTTTCCTGTCGATGTTAATTAAGTTTCTATGGACTTTTCTTAATGCTTTTTATTAACTAGTCATTAATTGAAGGAATTATTGTCTTACATGAATTTAAGAAAAGGAATGTGAGAGTGCTCTGTTATAGAAACCATAGGTTGAGCGACAATCCGAGAGGAACAAACGCAACCTATGTGGTCATGTGTGGGAAATTCACAAATCATTCATGCTTTTAATAGATTAGGTTATACCAAGAGATTGGGTAGTCACTCTAGGTAAAGATAATCATTCGACCTCGAGAAGGGCTTGTGATTAGGATATGAATCCTGACTATTAGTTAACTAGATTAATAATTGAATAACAATGTTTTAGGATAATTGTGTGTGTTTGTCTATGAACACGCCTGAGACTAGGGCAAGTGAAGTCAATTGCCCTAATTTCCATCTCCATAGCCTTTCCCACCTTCTATTTAGTTGTTATTTTTTCCTTATTTATATATTTTGTTTTACTATTTTTAAAACCAATTTTTCAAAACTCTTCTGATCAATTTAATTGAGTTATTTGTTAATTAAAATCTAGTGTAATATTATTCTCATGCATTCAACAACCTGAGTTTTAATACACTTGCTAGTGTTGCAAAATTTGCATCACCCTCCCCAACACTTGTACATCACCTTTCAACACTAAATACAATACATTTATTACATTGTAACACTTTTTTCTTGATGCATATGTAACTCGATATTTATCATAACTCGTATTTATATTCTATACTATATTTATACAAAGAGCGTTCAAATAATATTTTCTCTTATATTTTCAGAAGAAGGATAGACTAGCATATTACTTTATTAGATATAAAAAAGCCACATTTAATTTTCTTTTCAATAATGTTATTTGACCACCATCTATTCACAAACACCAAGCTTCTACCTTATAAAGATGAGAAAAAAGAAAAATTTATGTATCATGTACAATATGAGGCAAGGTCCAATAAAAGTTAAAAAGTAATTATTTTTTCCCAATCTCTCTCCTCTACTTTACGCTACCCTTCAGCTCTCATCCTCTTAAAATCATTTCTTCCCCCAACTCTGTTTCTCTTTTTCTCTCTCTCTCTCTGTCCCCTTCTCCATTGGCATCTGAGCCCTCCTTCTCCATTGCCATCCATTTTCTTCGTCAATCTTCTGCTTCGGTTCGTCTGCAACTGGAACATTAAGGTATGTTCTTCCTCACCTTCATGTTCATTTTTTGTTTTAGTGTAAAATTCTTCATTTTTGTTCCTCTACAACTGAAACTATAGGCTTACATGTTGACAAAGAATGTAAAATAGAAGCTAATGTTAGTAGGAAAAGTTTGGTCAATTTTAAAAACGTATTATCATGTGTTGATAACATGGTAGAATATGTTAATACCTGTCAACAAATAGTTGTTACCTTGTTAGAACACGTTGATACCTGCATCTTTCTCTTAATGTTATCTGTTGTCATTTCTATTGCAACATGTCTGGTTTGTGTGAATACTAAATGTGTTAATGCATAATACTGAAAATGCGTTGGTACCATGATAGTAAGTGTTGATACTTTGGAACATATAGTTGATACATTGGTAGAAAGCGTTGATACCTATTTAAAGATATTTTTGAATGTCATCACTACAACCCTCCTTCCTATATCATCGGACCATAGCCCTCAAGTTGTCTCCCCCTAACTTAGGACGTGATCGCACTTAGGACTATTTTCCTACAAAAGCTCAGTGGTAGGTACCTCGATACCACATAAATAACATATACTACACATAAGCATGGTATATATACATATAACTGAGTGATAAATAAGCATACAGTAAACTGAATTAAATTTGAGTAAATAACTGTTGAAAAGTAAATCTGGTTTGTCTATTTGTAGTGTGTGCCTGCCACCAATGGAGGGGTGTAAGGAGAGATGTCTCTCGATCCTCGATTCAAGGGAACCTTAGCTCGACCTCACTTTGCTAGGATAAATCATTGTGGTTCTTGTACGTTGAACCCAGATACTGTGAGGGTACACATATCCTAAATCTGTGGAGCCTTGCGCTCAATATTATCTAAATCTAGGAGGGCATGCATGCCCTAAATTTGAGGAGCCTTGCGCTCAATATTATCTAATACTAAGTCTAATCTATGGGGACATTGCCCCCATACAATTCTCAGTCTTTTCTCTAAGGTATATTGTTTGTGAAGTCTTTTAGGTGAGCTAGTTTAATTGCCTAAGTTGCTAAGTCCTAAGTCTATTGATTATGGAGGTGGTAATACTAGTTAGTTTAGTCTTATTTACTTGTCTGAGATTAAGGACTAAGGTCCCACACTTAGGAGAGGTCCACAGATAAGAGAAGTACGTCACAATGGACAATTTAAGTGCCAAGTCTTTACTTTGCTAGAACCTTCCCATAGTAAGGGTCCATTCCTTAACCGGAGTCTTTATTAGGGTATGTTATGTAAGTCTAACCATATAGTTATAAGAGGTATCATCATGCATCATGTAATCATAAGTGTTTGCCCTAGCATGTCATCATATAAGTATATCATCACATAGCTTGGTAATAACAGACAATGAAATACTGTAAACATAATTGACTCGATTGGCGGACCACTAACATGGAACCGTCGACGCGCTGGGACCTCCACTCTCCTGGAATATCTTGGGACTGAGAAGTGTTGGCACTAGAAGCTCCAAGCGACACAGTGTTGGCACCTGAAAATGCCAACAAACACTGCACCATCAGAACCCATAGGAAAACATAACTGTAGGCCCTACGGTAACGATCTGGTACTGCTATGCCGATCTGGCATCGCCATGGCGGTCGTGGACCATCATAAGGCTGCCATCACCAAAGTAGCAGCGTTGGGGCCTACTACCCTAGGCCATCCTAACGATTGGCTACCTACCCTAAGTGAAGACGTCACATTTTCACAAAAAGAGAGAAGAAACTGAGCAAGAACTCTGCACTAGAGAGGAGAAGAGTCTGAAGCTTTTAACGAGTTAACGAGTTGAAAGGGGGAAGGGAGAGCTCTATTTATAGGTAGAAAAGTGGATAGAAGGGAGGGTTAGGACCTCTTCTAGCCTAGGAGCTGCAGATTAGGATTTTTTATCACCAGCGGCACGCTGAACTGCGTCTTTGAAACCAAACTAGGCCCTTGCAACTTGGGTTGTTATATTAGTGTTGTCCTTGAAACCAAGGATTAGACGGAGTGGTTTATTCTGATATGAAACCTATTGGGAAGACCACAAGGGTTGTTTAGGAAATTATATCTATGGGTTGGTCTGAGGGAAGAATTGACCAAAATCAGTGGAAAGAGCTCCTCAACAAGACAAGCGCTTGCAAAAAGAGCCTTAGTGAGTGGAACATGAAAGAGTTCAAGAACACTGCAAAGGAAATTCAGAAGCTAAGGGAACAACTACAGGAGATGATGAAATCAGAAGAGGAAGAGCTAGACTTTGAACAAGCAAACACTATCAAAATTGAGATCAAGCATCTATGGGACCAAGAGGATAAGTATTGGGCTCAAAGATCAAGACTTAAATGGTTTNCGTGGCCTCGTGGAGGCTAGTTTTTCCCCTTTTGTTTTTTTCTCTTCTTTGGGCTTCTGCCCCTTTGTTCACCAAAAAAAAAAAAAATAGAAGCTAACGTTAGTAGGAAAAGTTTGGTTAATTTTAAAAACGTATTATCATGTGTTGATTGTAACATCCCGATTTTTCTTAGAGAAATAATCATAAACATAAATACCAAATTAATTTTCTAATCATGATTAGAAAATAAAGATGGGAAATTATTAGGTAGAATGTCCTTAGGAAATAAAACGCGTCGCGGTAGAAAGTTCGGCAGACAACTGAACAGCCGCTGTTCGCCGATAAAATTTTCTGACACGCAAAAGGTGTCCGTGAAAATAATCTTCCGGAGAAAAATTCACAAACACCTTTAAATATTACTACCCTTAGGAAGAGGAGAATTAGAGGATCGCGACGGTATAAACGGAATATTTTTCGGTCGACCGTGCGCGGCGCACCGAGACTCAAGCGATAAAGCACGAGCGAACCGGAACCAGGAGAAAATGAAAATTTCAGCAGCTGAACAAAGAGAGGGGGGCTGCATGGCTGATTGGGATTTTTGTCCAATCTCTTAAATCATGCTTCCAAAACTCACATCACCTTACCTTTCTTACACTAGCCATACATATGCCCATGCTTTCCACTATTCATCACATTTTTCTAAATCCTAAAATTCAATTAACTTCCTCACCATTCAGCCACCCCAAAAACCGAGCTCCCTTCCCCCAAATTTACAAGAGAAATTTCATCTTCCACATTCTCCAAAAACACACACCAAGCCAAGCTCCAAGAACACCCAACATCAAGCTTCAAGCCAAGCATTCTTGCCACCCTCTTCCACCTCCCAAGAACCGAAGCACAGCCCCCTAAGTCTCCTCATCCTTCTTCATTTTCTTCCTTCCAAAATCAAGAGGAACAACCTCGTCCCCCTCCACCTTGTTCGAAGTTCTTCACCTTGGAGAAAGGAGGAGCCCAAGCTTTGAAAACAACAAGGCTTGTGGGACTTCACTCCAAGCTTCCTTCAACACCGCCAGGTTCTTCTACAGGTGGGTACACTTGGCTTGGTCACCCCTTGGTGGCTTATGTTTGCTTGTATGTGTTTATGTGCTTGTATGCCTTATGACAAATGATATTAGAAATGCTATGCTAGGACTTAGGAGATGATTCTGAAGGGTCCTGTGACCTGGACTAGACAGGAATATGAATGCTGGAATATGTGGGGTTTGAACTTGGGATGAATGTGAGAAAATGAGAGAAGATAAGTAATGAAGTAAGCGCCGAGTGTTACGCGGAGAGTGACCAAGAGGAGTCTAGGGAGTTGTTGAGTGGCGCCTGGACGGGTGCCGAATGAGTACGCGTAGAGTGACTGAGAGGAGTCTGTAGAGAGTTGTTGAGCGGCACCAAGAGTGCTGCTGAGTGGGTTCCGCGTAGGATCCCTGGGGTGTGAATGTGATAAAATGAGAGAAAATAAGTAAAGGAGTAAGCACCATCCCTGAGTGGGTTCCGCGTAGGATCCCAGGTGCCCGCTCATCAACTTTCTAGACTCCTCCCAGTCACTCTCCGCGGATGGTGCTGAGTGGTTCCGCGGAGAGTGACTGGGAGGAGTCTAGAAAGTTGATGAGCGGGTACCTAGGACGGTACTGAGTGGGTTCCGCGGAGGATCGCTGGAGTGTTGAGAGGGTTACGTGAAGAGTGCTGAGTGGGCACCTGGAGTGGTTCTGAATGGGTTCCGCGGAGGTCCCTAGAGTGTTAAGTGGTTTCAAGTATGTGTATGATGAATGAATGAGTTATGTTTATAATGATGTATGATGATGTATGTGGAACATTGCATGTAGAATATGTATGTTAGGAATGGTTATGCTATCATGCATCATGAGACCTAGAGGTTAATCACGTAAAGATTAAAGAGCATAATTGAACCTTAGGGAACAAGTACGTAGCTATATGATAGGAAGCATCTCTCTTGGCAGACACGCCCCTCACCAGTCTCCCCCCAAGGGGTGGATCGATTAATGATGATGAAAGAAAAGAAAGAAAGAAAGAAAGTAAAGAAAAGAAGAATGAGAAAGGGTGCATCACACCTAAAGTTATGAGATGATGATGTATGAGTTCAACGCTTGGTTGCGTCGCAAGGGCCAGTCCCCGCCTCCTGCATAGTGGAGGTTAGCCCACTTGATTGGCGGCGATGGACACTAGACCCCATCAGTGGTTAGCAACCACTCTGGTGTGAGCGCAGCTGGGTCGTCGTCAAGTTGGGAACAGAAGTGGTTGTAGTCGTTTGGCCACGACTACATAAGCGAAGGACTAGAGGAAAGACGCTAACCCGGGTAAGCCGGTACACGTAAGAAAAAGAATAAGAAGACGCTAACTCGGGTAAGCCGGTACGCGTAAGAAAAGAAAAGAACCCCGGGCAAGCCGGTATGCGTAAGAGAACCCCATGCATAGAGTATGAAATGAATGTGTATGAAATGATGTGATGTATGAGTATATGATAAATGCATAAGTGATGAACAAGTATATGATGTATAAGTATATGATATAGTATATGTATGAAGTAACTACCGTCAAGAGAACACTCGAGACGGCTATGTATGTACGCAAGAAAAGTTAACAAGCACGATAACTTAGATAAGCAAGACTAGTTCCCCAGTCACCTAGTAAAGTAGATAAAGTCGTTCAGGACCTTAGGCCAGATAATAATCAGTAGGATGTTAGCATGCATGTTCACTTATAAACACTTGAGTGGCTGGGTGATAAGCGAGAAAAGAGATCCCCTATGCTAAGGTGAACCACTGAGGACGATTGTTCTCACCCCCACTTGCTTATGCTTCCAGGAGCAGGCGAAGAGTATGAGGGCTACGAGGAGCCCTATGAGGAGCCGCATGCGGAGCAGTAGAGGACCGAGGACGAGCTAGTCCAGCTTGGCATCAGACGGACATTTTGCCATATTTTGAGATGTATTTTGATGTACTTGGCTTGCATATGTAAACTATTATGATACTATGTTGGTTGTAATTTGTGATGGACCAGATACTTGTTATGTAATTATTTATGCCAGTAATGATTATTACTTTTAAGCTTCGGCTCTATCGCTTGTATTATATGCTTTGATTCACGCGTGGCTCATATTTTGGCGAATAAAAGTAACAAACAGAAAAGTTTTAAAATGATCCATATTTTCCTTACTCTGGTATTTTTGAAAGGCAATAAAGGACTATAAGTAATCCCACCAAATGATTAACAACCTAGTGAGCTTAGCGTACTACTCGAGGGTATGCAGTTAGTTAGGGTGTTACATTGATAACATGGTAGAATATGTTAATACCTGTCAACGAATAGTTGTTACCTTGTCAGAACACGTTGATACCTACATCTTTCTCTTAATGTTATCTGTTGTCATTTCCATTGCAACATGTCTGGTTTGTGTGAATACTAAATGTGTTAATGCATAATACTGAAAATGCATTGGTACCATGATAGTAAGTGTTGATACTTTGGAACATATAGTTGATACATTGGTAGAAAGCGTTGATACCTATTTAAAGATATTTTTGAATGTCATCACTACAACCCTCTTTCCTATATCATCGGAGCACAGCCCTCAAGTTGTCTCCCCCTAACTTAGGACGTGATCGCACTTAGGACTATTTTCCTACAAAAGCT
>QANU01050728.1:0-32477 GCA_003254905.1 Nissolia schottii
GCTCGTCTCCCTCTTAGAGGGCTATAGCTCCCGGACCCAGTTTTTAGCCCGTAACAGATACCATAGAGGAAAGGCTTGCCCAAATGGTTAACACAGGGGAAAAGCTTGCCCAAATGGCTAAGATAGAGGAAAGGCTTGCCCAACGGGTAGAAGGAGCATCTAAGGGAGTTAACCCACCATCAACTCCCAAGATCCAAAGGGTTCCTGGTTACTTGCGTCAAAACAAAAACTTCGTTAAGTACTGCATTCCCAAGGTAATATCATTTGGTCCCATACATTACTTGGATGAAAATCTCGAGCAAGGACAACGCTACAAAGCTCAGTGGACATCCATGTATATCAAAGATTTCAGTGAAAAGAGACATAGAAGTATTGAAGCAGCAGGCAAGTTACTACTTGGAAAAATACAGAACCAAATTTGGGAATTGAAGAAGTTGTTCAGTGAGGATGTGGTTGAAGGTTACACAGACGAGGAACTCGCTTGGATGTTGTTTGAGGATGGATGTTCTCTGCTCTATTACATGAGAAACGTTGATAGTCCGAAACCAGAAGAACTTGGGTTAAAGCTTGACCAATTGATGTACACTTGGAGAGACATTATCTTGCTGGAAAACCAGATTCCAATGAAAGTTTTGGAGCTGCTAAGCGGAAAAAAGGGTGTTGAAATGGTGATGTTAGTCTACAATTTCCAAACCTTGGGCATAGCGAAGCAAGAAAGGTTATACAAAATGGCACTCTATGACAACACAATTCACATTCTTGATTTTTGTCGCACTGCTTATGTTGTTATGAAAGATGATAAGGTGAAGATCGAAGATGCTCCTGAAGAAGACAGTGATAAGAAGGCTTCACAAACACATAAGATCGAAGATGCTCCTGAAGAAGACAGTGATAAGAAGGCTTCGCAAACATATAAGAACATACGAGATCTTAAGGCAGCAGGGATTCATGTGAAGGCGAGCAAGACAGATAACTGGTCATTGAGTGCAGTGGAATTCACCTCCGGTTGGTTTGGCGGTGAGTTGAAGCTTCCTGAGTGTAGATTCAATGATATCATGCCTTATTTCTTTTCGAACATGATTGCTTATGAGATGTGCCCTGATTTTGCTAACAACTTTGAATTCTGCTCGTTCTTTACCTTTATGGATTCCTTAATTGACGAAGTTGAGGATGTGAAGGCACTCAGATTAGCCGGTGTGTTCCCAAACTCGCTCAACAGCGTTGAGGAACTGACCCAATTCTTTAACCAAATAGGCACCGACTTGCCAACTAACCTTTTGTTCAATAACCCACAATTTGATAGCGAGGCTTACCACAAGCAATATAAGGTGCTCACTCGTAAAATCCAAAATCATTACACAAGTACTTGGAAGACTTGGTTGGCTGAATTATTAAATACTTATTTCAATTCCCCATGGTCGTGGATTGCTTTTTTCGCTGCATTGATAGCATTAGCTCTCACTGCTGTTCAAACCTGGCTCACTGCTGTTCAAACCTGGTATACCGTACATCCTAAAAGGTAGGGCCTATGTTGCATCACAAAATAAGTTTGTTTATGTTGCATGTATTTCTTAGATCAATTATGCTGTTGAGGTGTTGGTTTTAATTTGGTGTATGGCCTAAACCCTTGTATTGTAATAGGTTGCATAGTTTGTTTCTTTTATCATGATGTATTGTAGTGACTTTGAACTCATTGGACCTATGCTGAGTGATTTCGTTATTCAAGGGATGTGATGTAATGTGATGTAAGCCTTGTTGTATGGACTTTTTTGTTATGAGGTGAAGTGGTTTTTGCATAAAGGAATGGCTATGTTATGGTTAATGGCTTTTGGCTTGTTTAAGCTTGTAGATGGAATGGAACCTGGCTGAATCCGTGTTAAGTTGAGAGAAGTTTTTGTGTGGTCATAAAGTACTATGTTTTAACCACTTGCAGAATGACATGTCATAGTTTGTGATGAGCTCTCTCAACATTCAAAAGTTTAAATGTCATTTTGTTAATGATTAACAGCATATCCAACCAGGTGCCATGTTATCAATGAAAATTTTGAGTCTTCTGCTGTTTCAGCTTAGTGTTTGTGAGTCAGGTTGAAGTCTCTCTTATGTTGTTCTGATCTGGTATATGCTGCTTGTTTTTTTGTCTAATGTGTTCCTCATGTACTCTGTTATTGCCCTCGTTTTGATTGAGAGCTTTGAGACTTATTTTCTTTTTTATTATTAACAATAAAAAATATGAAAACTTCAACATTGAGTTATATGTTTTTTTTTTAAGTTCATGTATACATATCTAGGAATATTTCTAACAAAATAATCTGTAAGGTTCACTAATAGATAAGGTTTGTAATTCTCATTGACCGAAAATGACAGTTCTATTTTCACTTTCTGTAGATAATAGGTGAAACATCGATCTACGATTGACATGTTTTTTTCCAAAACAGTCATGCTACATGTACACCCTCTTAGCTCCACTATATATCTATCTTTGTATTTATACGATTGGGCTCACATAATAACTCTCAAACAACCCTCGTCTCTCACGTTCACTCACTCGCCTATTACGTGAGCGTCTATACATTTGATAAAAAAATCACTCGTGTTTCCACATGTCCTTTGCAAAACCAGCACCGTTCTCTATTCATCTTGGTCTAAATTTCACTAAAATTACCGCTGAATTAAGGACGACGAAACACTCACCATCAAGCAAACCGATAAGCACTGAACGACGAACGTCCACATTTATGTTTTGGATTGAAAACTGTAACTTTTTAGAGTTTTCACAGTTGATTGTAGGCTTTTGAACTTTCCTTGCTTTTCGACTAATGTATGTGGTTTAATTCTGAAACAACAAATTGATTTTGGATGACCTCTGCTATTTGTGTTTTTTTTGTTTGTGGAAAATCGTTTGTCAAATTGTTCAAAATGTTTGTGCATTCAATCTATAGAGTTTATGCATTTTAGTACATAAAGTTTGTGCTTTGATAATTTGTGTGTATTATATGGGTTTCTTGTGGAATACAAATGTTAGAATTGGTAAAGTTTGTGCATTGACATATACAATGTTTGTGCATTCTGATACTTAAGGTTTGTGCATACTTACCCAATATACCAAATATTTATGTGAATTTTAATCTTTAAAGTTTATGCAAAATAACACATAATGTTTGTGTCCTTTAATATAAAGTTTGTGCACATGTGGTGTTTTTATGTATGATTGTGTTTCATGTTAACAAATGTCTAGAGCATAAAGCACAAACTTTAACAACATAATTGCATAACATTGATAATGAGGATGCACAAACATTAAAAATATGAAAAACACGTACTTACCAAATATTTATGCGAATTTTAATCTCTAAAGTTTGTACAGAATAACACATAATGTTTATGCACTTTAATATATACAGTTTGTGCACCTGGGTGTGAAAAAATCTTGCGGGAGTGTATATCGCAGTAAACTTATCATCAACTAGGATCCATGATCACATTTTTCCGACGTTAGGGACACCATAAACTTATCATCAAAGACATGAGTTTGTTGAAATTGGGATTCTATATAGTGGCAATATTATAGACCTCCTCTCATGAGAGCTTTATTCATATAACATTATTATACATTACTACATAGTGTAGAAAAGCAGAACAGCAACAACAAACACAAACACTGCCTAGGATTCATCAGTTTTGAGGCTTAGCCTCAGTTTTGGTATCAACAGCTTCACCTCCGTGGTTTCCACCGCCGCCGCCATTTTTGGTATCCTCCTCCACCTCCGTTGTGGTGCCCTCCTCAGCCGTTGTGGTATCATTAGATATCATATCATTTATGTTTATACTAGAAGGCAAAAGTGGTAGCTGCGAGTAAACGTCCACGTACCGAAGAAAGAGACATGATCATCAAAGATGGGAGACGAGTTCAAACCCTCTCTGACAGGTTAGCTCCACCAATTAATTGCCTCAGCATTAAATGTTACCAATTTTGTGGCCAGATGCACTAACATATGTTACTCCCACGGCTTCGTTCCCGTTAAAAGAAAAAATATATATGATATTCATATATCTATGTCTAGAACATTTTTCATTAAAAAATATCATTTAATGATGTATATAATGAGTTGACATGACACTTAAATATAAAAAATTTAAATAACATCATTTATTTTAAAAAAATAAAATATTTATTCAATTATAATGAGATAACATATTTACTCACATCATATCTCTTATTAAATAAAATTTTAATAAGACGAGTCTTATTAAAATGCACATGGCTTGTCGACTTGCCAAGTCAATACTAGAAGGTTAGATCATACACTTAATCAACATGATATCAACAACGTGTGGGACAGTAGGAGAGATTCTCAAAGCCACGCAGGAATTGGCCTAGTAGTGAGTTTAATTATGAATATTTTACATAAGTTCAAACCACTACGGTTGTACAGCGGATGATAGTATAAAATACAATTAACCTAAATATTACTAAGATTTATTTTTAGGTGGTCGATTTTTAAAAACACTGAACCCACCAATCCAAATCACCTGCATATTACATTTTTTTTATATTATAATATGATTGTTATCCTTTCATCACATAATTTTATCACACATAATATAATTTTTTATGTTATCAAGATTTTATAAATTAAAAAATAATTATTTTTTAAAATAATAATAATAATAATAATAATAGAACGGTACTTACTCGAATACTTTGCCTAAACTAATCTGTCAAATGTCAAGTCAAGTTTTGTACCCAAAAAATAAAAATATTATCCAATGTAACTCATTGCGATATACTCGGTTAGGTGATATTTTACCTCAAAATTGGCTCGACTAAACCTATGTAAAAAAAAACAAATAACCTATTGTGTACATTATTAAAAACAAAAAATAAAACTAAAAAAGTGATATATATATATATATATATATAATATAATCGTAAGCAAAGAAACATCTTTGCTCTTATCAATCATTCAATATTTGAGACTTTAATGAGAAACTAGCTTATAACCCGCGCGATGCGCGGCGAGGATGACAAACTATTGTTGCGAATATATTTAGAACGATTATATTGTTGACGATACAAAGTAAATAAGTGTAACCATTGCACAATGCGTGTGGAACCCTATTTTTAACCGTGTTATTATATTATTATAATAAATAAGGAACAGTGGGGCACCAAATGTCGGAAGAAAAAGGTTGAATATATTGTAAAGTAGACATACGTGTATTTGAAAAAAAGGGAATGTTTTTTGCGTAAGAGTAGATTTTGTACATACTAAAGACATTAATTTTGTATTCGATAAAAAATGAACCGTATGCATGAGCCATTGTAAGATGAACCACAACTTTAAAGCTACATCCTATTACATGAAGTTACATAATATATAAACAGGGAAAAGACCTCTAGATATGACAATGAGAAGTCGACATATTTGTTGCAAGATATTCTACACATGAAGAGATTAGTGCGATTAGTGCAAATGAATAAACCCCAAAAGCTATTTTTTTTTTCCTTTACAGTTAGTGCAAACAAATAAACTCCAAAAGCTATGTATTTTTTTTTTTTTGCACTTAGTGGTGTGTGACCAGATTTATTGTATGAGTTAGTGTCAACCGGAATTAACAGTTAAAATTGACACAATGATATACTATTGGGTTTTGTCCATGAAACTGATTTTCCTAAAGATATGAGGTATAGGGGTTAGGGTCCCTAAAAAAAAATTAGGAGTTTCCTAAAAAAAAAAAAAACAGAAATTCAGAAGCAGAAAAAGCAATGGGATAAACAGCAGAAACAGCAATAGCAGAAACAGAAATTCAGAAGCAGCAATTCAAAAGCAGAAACAACAATTCAGCAATTCATGTTCATCAATTTGGGTTAAGGCACTCATATCAAAAGCTTCTTCTATTAAGGCAAATGTGTGAAGTTTGCATTATCCCGTAAGTGACATGTTGTTTGTGATAAAATGTACAGCAGCTCTTAACTGGGTCACGTAGTACTTTTCAATGCCAGAAATATAGTAAAGCTGTTAGTTGTGTTGCAGACGGAAAAATGATGTGAAATTAAAGGGCTTTAACTTGACATTATCGGGTGCTTCAGTCACCTTTATCAAAAACTACTGCACTAAATTGTTATATTTTAAATTCATTTGGCACATGTCTTTAGATAATGTCTCATCAAATGGATAAGTACAATGCATATAGCCTGGTATTACATTGGTAGTAGTTTTATGTATTTTCAGTCATATAGCTACTATCTTATGCCTAATTTTTGCAGACGTGTAACTATTGCTTGGAGATGAGGACATGTGCACTGCCAATACCTGCAAACAGATGGAGAATATGAAAATCTGTCCTCATAAAGTTAACTCATCTGCACTCTAGTAAGTACATGTTAAGCAAGGATAACTGGAACCTGATTAAAGGTATCAATTGTGAAAAATTGTTTAATTATGTACTTGGAGATGTTACACCTGATTAAAGGTATCAATTGTTTAATTGTGTTATTAAGTTGGAATGCTTAAAACTATTCACCTTTCATTAATACCAAATAATTTCATTTGCAAGTAGTTTAAATACAGGTAGACAGAGATCAACCTACGATATTAAAGAGGGCCAAACAATTTATGATCACAAATATTATAAGTTAAATATATATCTGTTATCAAGTTAATAACATAGATAATATAAAGATAGTCAACACCAAGGCCATATGACCATGTAGTAATTAGCCTTTTACACGTAGAACAGTTCAACACCAGCATTTGTGATCAGTTCAACAAATTTTTAGCACAGTTACCTAAAGGAAACCGTGAGGGTACCTTGTGTAGCAACATGGGTATTAAAAAATAGTTCATCACACATACATAGTGAATAACAATATGAAAACAAAAATCACACCTACATAGTGAAGAACAATATGAAAACAAAAAGGAAAGCAAACTCTTTTGTGCTAAAGGTTAGAATAAAAATTACCCCTGCTCAAGACAAAAGTGTCAACATAATCAATTCTCATCTTCTACTTGTAGCAACACACCATGCTCTTTGCAAACTAAAGAGTAAAGAAGATAAAAGAATATGAGACAACAAAAGAGGATGACTTTTGAGAAGATAAAAACAAAAATAAAAAAAGAGATAGAAGTGAAGGATTTGGTTTAAAAAAAACTACCACCAACACCTATAATGTTCACACAGATTAAGCAACAAATATATTTTCATCATCTACTTGTACTTGACATGGAAGAGATATAAAACACAAAACGAAATTATTACGAAAATAAAATCAACCAAACGTCAAACAACGAAGAGACACATACCCAAACGGTAGTTGAAAATCAATGTTTCACCATTCTTCTTGAACAACTCCAAAACAACTACGTCAACTCTACCAACCATTTTGCTGGCGCTCCTTCAAAATTGCCTTCCAACCCTAAAGTATTCACAATTAATAATCTCAAAAAAACCTAAACAAAATCAAATACCTTGTGTAGCATAATGTGTTTCTGCATACCCTGTAATGTAGAAATGTGGATTTCGTTGCAGCTAGCTACAGATTGAATGACCCAAAGCCATGGAAGGGATGAGGAGGCAGATTTAGAAGGGCGAGGGGTATCCATTGGCGGCTCAACAATTTGCAATTACAAAAAACATATAAATAAAAAAATAAATAAAAATACAAAAGAGAAGGAGAAGGTTGCAATGTGGAAGGGAAGGAGAAGAAGAAGCTTCCATCTTCATCTTGCAGAAACGTAACTTGAGGCTTGAGGCAGGGGAGGGCACGGAGCAAGAAAAAGGCACAACTATTTTCACACATCCATTTTCACACAAAAGCAAAACACAACTAAATATGCAGAACACACTGTCATATGAACACAAATAAAAGGCACAACTTGTGTAACATGAAGGAATAAACAAACTTGTGATGTTTGGTGCTCCAGCGAGCCTTTGTTTGGTGCTTCCGGTGGAGAGGTGGATAGCCGAAGAAAATGGAATGCAAGGTGAGGCTTGGTGCTTATACGGGAGATCTTTGGTGCTTATGTGGGAGAGCCGGAGAGCTGGGAAAAAATGGGATGCAAGGCGAGTAAAGGTGTTCTGCAGGATATCTTGGATGGTGTGGTGGAGAGATGGAGAGCTGCAGATTCTGGGTTGCAAGGTGACGATAATAGATGGGACACCGCACGTGATGCGCAGGTGAGCTCAGATTGGGCGGGAAAAAAGTGAACCAAAGGCTGACGCGTGGAGAAGAATCCGTGGGTCTCACGTGAGATTTTCAGCTTTAAGTATATATAGATAAGAAATAAGAAATTGAATACATTGACTAAAATCATTGCTATATGGACATTCCTTTCTCCCTTTGAATGACATCTTTTACCTATTGATCATTAGTGCTTATCTTCCCTCCCCTTTTTATTGTTTACTTCACCAAACTTCATTTACTACCTTTCTTATTGATATAAAATAGATTATTAGGAGTATTTTTTTATCCAAGATGATCTAATTAGGAGTACATCATAGTTTTCCAGTTTTATCGAACACATTACAATTAGGAGAACAACATAAGCAACACCAAAAAATTCTTATAGAAAGCAAAGACAGACAAACACATAAATGATTAGATGACAGAAAATCACCTGTATGGAAGGACAAAGCAAAGGATCTGCAGATAAAAGAAATAAAAGAGAATGAGAAAGGGTAACGAAGAATCCCTTTAGATTTTGGATAGCATAGGTAAACAAACAATAAAATGATAACCAATGTGTTACAATTAAGATATGTCAATATGCTTCTTATGAAAAATATGTCAACCTCAATTCAAATTCACAAACTTGAAAAATCTGTCACCAATAACAAATCAAAGAATGAAAAAATCAAAACTTTCGAGAGGGATATTTATCAAAGAAGAAAATGAGGACAAATTTAAAGATTACATGAAAAAAAAATCGAAGGAACTAAAAGTGGAAAAAGATTCAAAACTAAAAAGTGCATTCTCATATTCACTAAGAGAGAAAGTGCATTCTCATATTCACTAAGTGAGAAAGTGCATTCTTAGTTTGGCTTGCTCATAGCATTTACACACGCTTGTTTCTCTTTATAAATTTAAACCATCAGAAAAAACATAAACAAATCAATGGAAAGAAGCTGTTGATTCTGTTGACTACATGAAGCAACATAAATAAACAAAAATCCAAACCATCTAAGATGTAGAAAAACATGTACACTTATCCCTCCTAGCCTTATTTACACTATACACCAAGTAACTAACTCTTCTAACTACTCAATGTGTAACTAACTCGCTCACTGAAAGTCACACATAAAGTAACAGCAACTATAGCTGATTTGGGAGGGAAACATACCCAAATGGCAGATCAATAAGATACAAATTATCATCAGCTGATCCAGGTTGACCAAGCAAAAAGTTTTCCGGTTTTACATCTCCATGCACAAATCTGGTTCAATAACATGAGATTCATTAATAAAAGCAATTGGTCATAGATGTGTCAAAATAAATGGGAACTATCAATAGGATTTACCCTTTCAAATAGAGCTTCTCAAGGATTGATATTGCCTCTACTGCAATGCAAGCAACCATACTTGGTGACATCCTGTCGAGATGTTAAAAAGTTAATGGGGCAAATATATACAGAAAGAAAAATTGCAGTTAATAAAGTGAACCTATAATTTAATTAAAATGGTAATCAAAATGTTACGATTGGCCAAGAGAATTCCATACATCCCAAAAACTCAGCCCAAGCATGTCCATGACCTGAAATATTTTTATTTTCCTTTTAGACGACACAGAGCAAGTCAACATATGCTGATGTGGGGTTTTGAAGCATATCTCACCAGAATGTAAAAATCTCCTTGTCTACCCTTCTAATGAACCCAGGGAATGCCATAACAACCATTTAGAGTACTTGTCAATGACCAAAGATAGAGAGAGAGAGATAATTAAATAAGAAAATTACACCAAGGATTGAGTTTTGAGTTGCTTCTCTGTCACTCACAGCACATGTGGGTAAAGATCGGAAAACACAGATCAGCTGACAGCCTCAGAGATACTTTGCAAAGAGGGTTGCCAAAATCTTGTCTTAGCTGTGGCACTGCCAACAACACTCTTATTAGTACTTGATGTTGTCCTTGCTGTGTGTCTTTCATGTTTTGTGACCTGAAAATAAAAAAATAAAAATAAAAATAAAAACAAAAAACGAAAGAATAAGAGCACAGAATTACTGGATCCTGTTGTCTAATTCCTTGCATTTTGAAAAGAAAAAAAAAGGTCCAATGCTTGAAACTACTTGAAAGTGACACAAAAGAATTTTGGAAGAAAAAAGAGAAGGCCATGTTTTTGGTTGAGAATTTTGACCTGGTTGTCCTCTGGATCAGAGCTCCTTGCTGCTCTCTCCATTTTGACCTGGTTGTCCTCTAGATATATATACCTTTATGCTTACAATGCGTGTCCGCATTTACGAAACCATTGGATAATAGACTGATATATCGATGGCAGGTTTTAGAGAATTATGTGCTCTACAATGACCACAATAGCACCGCAGTGAGATATTGATACACTGGAGATATAAGGTATGGCATGAGAAAAAAAAAAGGAAAAACACATGGTTGCCATGGTATTGTGCACGTGATAACTATGCAGAAATTGGTTGCTGTCTTTAATAAATTAGATCAAGGTCAGCATGAGTAACATACAACATCGTCCACCCAAAAATCAGCAGGGTATACATATTTCCTTCTAACAGGATAGAAACACATTATAGTTAAAGTTGTGAAATGTATGAAGTATGCAAAAAATTTGCATATAGCCAAAGTGCATACATATAACAGGTTAGGAAATAACCATAATGTTAGGAACAAAACAAAACAATAACAGTAACAATGAGGTAATTTAAATATCACAATAAGAGGTTAGGAAATAACCATAATGTTTCTGCAAATATCAGCACTCTATTACTAATGTCTCTTTCTATATTAACACCCATTCTATTATATTGTCCCAACTTGGGACCTGACTAATACTATTAAGATCATATAATTAGCATTAGCATTTAGCATTAGGCGTTGTTGTTTGTAGTTGGGAGTAATATTATTAGTTGTAGTGGTCCAATTTAAGGAAAATATGGGGTTTCATTACTCTTTGGTACACCATTAAATCCGATTTACTGTTCAATTTGGGAAAGGAATCGGTGCTGTTCTGAGCATAAACAGCACATCTATTATTCACTATCCTTGTGCCTGGCATTTCCATTTCTGTGCCCATTATATATTATATATAGATAGAATATAGATACTATGAAGATTCCAAGCATCACCTGACGAACACAACTATACAACACTGCAACTAAAAATTAGAGTAGAAAATTAATTTGCTAATTTTGCATCTTAAGTTCCACAGGTTATGGCAGGAAAAAAAGCTTTGTACATTGCAAAAACTAACATGCTAATATCACCTCTCCCTAACAATCTTTGAGGGTGGATCCATTTCATTAGGATAAACCTGGAAAACCACATCCTTCAAACAAATAGAATAATACACCTTTGTGAGAGAAAAGAACAAAACAACAAAAGCATTAAGCTCCAAAATCAAATGAAGAGAAAGAAATGAATTGTGGTTAATAATTACCTGCTGGCTATGTTGTCTTTCCTCACTAAAGCTGACAATTCTGACCTTCACTTCACCTCTGCTAGTAGTTAACTCATCCAGCATTTCAGCATTACCAATTTCCCTTGATCCAACACGTGGAGATTCCACCTGGTCCTAATGAGTAAAAAAAATTAACATTTCAGCTTTTAGGACACCTTAGTATTTACTTCGCGCGGGTTCTTAGACACCTTGCAGAAAATGTTGCAATGCTTTTAGGATCGAAACCAACGAAGGCGCCACCACAATCAGGCTTTAATAAGGCAGCGAAGGAACAAAATGGAAAAAGATTCAAAACTAAAAAGTTAGAACAGAAAAGGATTCAAAACAAAAGAGTTAGAAAAGAAAATCAAATGAACTAAATGAGGTCATGTTTTAGTTCTCTTGGGATTTTTATCAAACACCTGGTGCTCATGCATTTGGTGTAGCAACATGGAAATTAAAAAATAGTTCATCACACATACATAGTGAAGAACAATATGAATACAAAAATCACACCTGCATAGTGAAGAACAATATGAATACAAAAATCACACCTGCATAGTGAAGAACAATATCACTAAATCGTTCTTACATAAAGCAAGAAGACAACCGAACACATATGCAAAACACACTGGCAGATGATGAAGTAAATGAAGTAAAACACACAACTAAAAGGCAAGTAAATATGCAGGCCACAATGTCACGTGAACCCCAAAAAAAAAAAAAAACGCACAACTTGGGGAAGATGAAGGAAGAAATGATTAGCAGGCAACTAAAAAAAATTATCAATAAAAATCACATGTGCATAACTCGTAAGAAAGGATTCACCATCAACATGCGTATAACTTGTAAGAAATTCACCATCAACAGTCACAAAATTTTTTTAAAAAAACCCTAGCCTTCTTGGATTCCCATATCTCTGATGCATTCAATCTTGAAGAAAATGGGTTAGAACTTCAATTAGACTTATTTGAAATACCTGAAGAGGTGACGCTACCAACAACGGCGCCTCGGTAACGGCGACCGGCGAGGGAACCCGCAGGTGGGTGGCTGCTGGCACGACGGGCGTGTCGAAGGAGCGAGAAACCGTGGTGGCGGGGAAGATGACGCAGCGCGAGTGGGCCACCGCGAATCTTCAGGTGCTTCACGTTCGTCGGTGCTTCAACTCTCAATCTTCTTCGCCGCCACATGCTTCAGGTGCTTCACGTTCGTCTATGCGTGGGTTTTCTCAGAGTCTTGAGAGAGAGAGAGACGTGAGAGACAGAGAGAGAGAGAGAGAAAAGTGTGTTTTTTGAAAACTGATTCACGCATAGGTGCTGTGGGGGGAGGTTAAGCTTCCCTCGGAAGCCACTGGCGTCACTGTTTGCGCACGTGCTGATTCGTGAGGCACATTTGGGCGGGAAAAAATCTCTCCAGATGGCGACACGTGTTGAGGGTCTACAGTGAGATTTTTCAGCTTTCAGTATATATATAAATATAATATATATATATATATATATAGAATAGATAGATATATAGATATAGATAGCATGTACAATATTTGTAAGCAAGAACCATGTTTTATTTTATTTTTGTATATAAAAATATTTGTTCATTAATTTTATAATATTTTTTTTGTTTCTTTAGAAATATTTGTTCATACGTCTATTTTAGTATAAGTTATACGCATATGCATGTTGGTTGTACCGTGAACACTATTCCATTGTACACTTAATATCGTTGCTTTAACAATTGTATTTAAAATGTAGTTAGAGTTAGGGACATCAAAGACACAAGTTTTGAGCATTGGATGATTGTAAGCAAACAAATTTACGTGTTATAAAAGCACCTAAAGATTGTTCGTCAATATTCACAAGATTTTTCAGTTATTGGTTCTCTAGTTCATGTTCCGGTTTATGATGAGCTTTTGAATTCCAATAGTTTGTGTTCTTCAACGTCATTCATTCGTATCTTCTGACTTAGTCTTCGTGTTGCAAGATTTTGTGTTGCATGTGTTGGACTCGAGGTGTCCTGTTGTTGTTGAGTTTTTGGGTTTCGAGCATCGAATTCTATATTTATCATTTTTTGGGCTTTCAGTTTAATTTGATGTATTCTAAATATTTCTTTTTTTACATTTTTTTCAACTAAAAAAAATATGTACTAAAGAAAAGGAAAATCCAAATTAAATATGATCTAGCTGAAGGGAATTTTAATTGAAATGACAATTTATAAGTTTATAGGGATCTTAATTAAGCTACGATAAGATCATATTAAGAGATAGATAGGCAGAAATATATGAGACTTTATAAACTTTGACATGGCTCACTAACAACTTAAATATCTTTATTTCTTTTACATGGTTTTATTAAATAAAATTTTCAATGATAATGAAAGATCTGATCACAAGTAAGCCCATCTTATAGAGAGCGTGACCGCCATGTGTGCACTTTTCTTGAAACTAGTGACTATAAATGTAAAATTGTACCCTCTTCTAATAAATAAATAAAAACCATTCACATGTCATCTTTGGATGAAATTTTTTTCAAATAAAATTATAGAAAAATAATCATTTTTATAATAAATTATTTATAAAGTTATTATCAAAATAAATATTTTTATATAAAGAAAATTGATTTAAATCAACTTTTGTTATATAATTTTTTTTAATTTTTTAAAGAAGAATTGAAGCTACTCTACTGCTGCTGCGGATATCACTCATTGATCACGTGCTTTATGAGTCTGTTAGTTTGTTTTCTTTCTGTTTGCAAATTAACTAACTTCCTAAGGACGTGACTATGGTGTGCCATCTCTCTAAGACCATATGGTGCTCCATCATCCCCTTGTATAAAAACAACACAACAACACTGCCGTTGCCAATTTTTCAAACAATAACAGTATTCATTTCTACATTCTTCTCTCTACTGCTTCCATTTTTGTTATGGTATCAGAGCTCTGATCCTCAGAGCTCTGTTGTGATTGTTCTACCATGGTTCGTGCACAAGGCGGTAGAGGCGAAGGAAGCACCATCGCAGGGATCTTAGGTGAAGTTCTCGATGGCGTCAACTGTGATCCAACGCAAAATCCGGCAAGTCCGTTTTACCTTCATCCAAGCGAGAATCCATCGCTGGTGATCGTTCCTTCTCCACTAACAAGATCAGATTACCACCGCTGGAGTAGAACAATGAGAAGAGCTCTTGTTGCGAAGAACAAGTACAAATTCGTGACAGGAGAGATCCAAAAGCCAGATGAATTTCATCCTCTATTTGATGCTTGGGAGCGTTGCAACACCATGATCCATTCCTGGATCATGAACTTGGTCTCACAAGCCATTGCTAGGAGCATAGATGGCATAGAAGATGCAGCCTCGGTGTGGAAGGATCTGCAGGAGAGGTTTGCACAAGGAGATTTTCTTAGAATTGCCAAACTGCAGCACGATCTGTACACACTCCAACAAGGTAACATGTCTGTAACCGATTACTTCACTGATTAAAGGCTCTTTGGGAGGGATTGGAGAATTACAGGCCCGGTGTTGAGTGTGTGTACAATCAAGTGTTCTTGCATAGCTACCAGGAATAACAAACAGCACCGAGAACAGGATTATATCCTGTAGTTTCTCATTGGTTTAGATGAGAAATTTGGGAATGCCAGGTCTCAAATACTCATGAGTGAGACTCTTCCATCATTGAATAGAGTTTTTACTCTAATTTCACAACAAGAAAGAGAGCTAGATGGAGATCTAGAGGAAGATAACAAGATTTCAGTCAATGTTGTATCTGGTGGCAAATCAGTAACAAAATCTAAGGGAAATGGAAAATCCTGTACAAACTGTGGCAAAACTGGACACACCTATGATGAGTGTTTCAAGATCGTAAGATATCCAGCTCATTGGAAGAACAAGAGTTCTAGCACAGCCAATTGCACATCTGCAGCTGAAGAAGTGAAATCAGAATCCTCAGTTGTGAAAAGCCAGTAGCAAGGAGTTGGGAACAACAATTTCAGTCTAACATAAGAGCAATACCAAAGTCTGATGGCACTGATCCAACAAAATCAAGCAGGAAATAACTCAGCTCGAGCTTCACTTGTGAGCATTGATTCATTGAATAATGATTCAGGTATGCTTCAGTCCTTAGCTTCCTGTGCATCATCTAAAGACACCTATAATTCATGGATTTTGGACTCCGGGGCGGCAGATCATATATGCTGTAGGATAACATGATTTAATTGCTATAAAAGCATAAAGCCAGTTTAGGTGAAGTTGCATAATGGTTCCACATTACTAGCTAGACATTCAGGAGCTGTGACATTTGCTTCAGGTCTTTGGCTAAACAATATATTGTTTGTTCCTGATTTTAGAGTAAACCTGATCTCCATCTCTAAGCTCACTTGTAACAAGAAATGCACATTGACTTTCCTTCATGATGAATGTGTTATACAAGATATGAGTAGCATGAGGAAGATTGGTTCTGGTAGGCAGCTCCTTGGTTTGTACTACTTGCTTGGACACAGTCCTCAAGGCCATACCACAACAGCTGCACCAACATCACCTTCAAACATCAATGCTGCAGATACCAGACCTCAAGTTGATTCTGTCATACCTGAAGAAGCTATATGGCACTATAGACTAGGTCACCCCTCACCCCATAGACTTTCACTTGTTAGTCATCAATTTCCATATGTTGAGAATAAATCCCATGCACCTTGTGATGTCTGCCATTATACAAAGGAAAATCGTTTGCCATATGAAATTAGCAATTCTAAAGCCCCTGCAAAGTTTGACCTTATATATATGGACATTTGGGGACCTTTCTCCATTAGTGAATATCATGGGCATAAATACTTTCTCACTGCTGTAGATGACTACAGCAGGTTCACTTGGACATTCTTAATGAAAGCCAAATCTAAAACTGTGCTTAGCATCAAGAAATTTGTAGCATTTATCATGACATAATTCAATGCCAAAATAAAGGTGATTTGGAGTGATAATGGGCCAGAATTCAACTTTCCTAGCCTTTATAACCCTTTATGGATCATTCACCAAAATTCATGTAGAGAAATTCCACAACAAAATGCTGGAGTGGAGAGGAAACATCAACATGTTTTAAATGTGGCAAGAGCCCTTCTATTTCAATCTAAACTACCAAAACATTTATGGTCCTATGCAGTAGTCCATGCCACCTACTTGATAAACAGAATACCATCACAACTACTGCACAATATTTCCCCTTACCAATTGTTGTACAATGTCCAACCTGACTTAATTAACCTCAAGGCTTTTGGAGGGCTCTGCTGTGCATCGACCATAACAGTTGGAAGAGACAAATTTGATCCCAAGGCTGATAAGTGTATCTTCCTTGGTTTCAAACCTGGCACTAAGGGATTTCTCCTATGCAACCTAAGAACACTCACAACCCAAATCTCTAGAAATGTCAAATTCTTTGACCATATCTTTCCCTACAAGAAATGGAACTCACAAGAACAACTTAACCCTGTTGAACCAATCCAAGCTACCTCAATTGAACCAAATTTCCTTGACCCACCTACACTGACCACCCACCACCCTGCCACTAAACCAGAACCCATACCTGCACCAGCAACTAACCACCTTGCACCTGAGCCCACCACACCAACCCCAGCAATGGACATTACTTCAGAACACACATTCAGCCCTACTTCAACAACCGATCTGCATCACCACAAAACTTCAGCAAGACTGAAGAGGCCTCCTTCCTTCCTCAAGGACTATCTTTGCAATCAAGTAGTACAATCAAGGGCTGCACTCCTAGACATCAACCATCCCTGCTATAAGTATCCTCTATCCAAGTACATTTCTTATGAGAAATTGGCTCCACCCTTGCATTCCTTTATATCTGCTGTCAACACTGACTTTGAACCAAAGAACTATGCTAAAGCAAATAAGCATGAGTGTTGGAGAGCAGCTATGCAAGCTGAATTGGAAGCCTTGGCCCCGAACAACACTTGGATAATAACTGATCTGCCTGATGGTCATGTTCCAATTGGAAATAAATAGGTTTTCAAGATCAAAAGAAAGGCAGATGGAACAGTGGAGAGGTACAAGGCTAGATTAGTAGCTAAAGGCTAGAACCAAGTTGAGGGGCTAGACTACTTTGACACATTTTCCCCTGTGGCCAAAATAACAACTATTAGAACTCTCCTAGCTGTAGCCTCTATCAAGAGATGGCACTTGCACCAATTAGATGTCAACAATGCATTTTTGCATGGAGACCGTAAGGAAGAGGTATACATGCTACTGCCCCATGGCTTATCAACAACAAATAAGACCAAAGTGTGCAAGCTTATCAAAAGCCTTTATGGCCTTAAGCAGGCTAGTAGGCAGTGGTTTGAAAAACTTACACAAGTACTGCTTTGCTATGGTTACACTCAAGGAACTGCAGATCAAACTTTGTTCATCAAGCACAATTTAGCCCACTTTACTGCATTACTTGTGTATGTTGATGATATTATACTCACGGGCACCTCTCTTGCTGAGTTTCAGTACATTAAGAGCATCCTGGACAACAAGTTCAGAATAAAGGATCTTGGGGAATTAAGGTACTTCCTTGGACTTGAGGTGGCTCACTCAACCAAAGGAATTTCCCTTTGCCAAAGGAAATATTGTGTTGACCTTCTCTAAGAATCAGGGGCCATCAATTCGAAGCCTTCCTCCACGCCACTGGATACTGCAGTTAAGCTACATCAGGACAATGTCAAGCCTTTTGAGGACATCCTAAGTTACAGAAGACTCATTGGTCGCTTGCTTTACTTGACATCCACACGGCCAGATATTTCTTTTGCCTGCCAACAATTAAGTCCATTCTTGGCTGCACCCACACTCACTAACCATAAGGCAGCACTGAGGATCTTTCGCTATCTCAAGGGTGCACCAGGCCGTGGTATCTTTTTCCCACGCAGCTCCTCAATGACCTTGACAGGTTATAGTGATGCTGATTGGGGGCTGCCTCGACACTAGACGATCCATCTCTAGATATTATTTCTTTGTTGGTGAATCACTTATTTCTTGGAAGACCAAAAGGCAGACCACTGTTTCTAAATCTTCCTTAGAAGCGGAATATCGTGCCTTGGCTAGTGCTACGTGGGAGCTACAATAGCTGCTGTACCTCTTGCATGACCTCCGGTGCCTTTCACTGCGACCTGCCACCTTATTCTGTGACAACCAGAGCGCCCTCCTTATCGTAGCCAATCTGGTCTTCTGCGAACGGACTAAACACTTAGATATTGACTTTCATATTGTAAGGGAGAAATTCCTGGCGGGCTTGATGCGTTTGGTTCCTATATCAACTTTTGAGCAGTGTGCAGACCTGTTAACTAAGGCTTTGCCTCTGCGTGGCTACGTCTATTTGCACGGTTGCTCTCCAAGCTCGGGATGATTGCCATTTATCAACCATCGCCGACATGTGGGGGGGTAAAGAAGAATTGAAGCTACTCTACTGCTGCTGCGGATATCACTCATTGATCACGTGCTTTATGAGTCTGTTAGTTCATTTTCTTTCTGTTTGCAAATTAACTAACTTCCTAAGGGCGTGTCTATGGTGTGCCATCTTTCTAAGACCATATGGTGCTCCATCATCCCCTTGTATAAACACAACACAGCAACACTACCGTTGCCAACTGTTCAAATAATAACAGAATTCATTTCTACATTCTTCTCTCTACTGCTTCCATTTTCATTATTTTTAAATTAAAAATGAATTTAAATTGATTTTTATTTTTATTTTAAAAGCTAATCGACTTCTTTTAGCCTAAGAGAACGACACAGTGAAATCTAAACAGAACAAGATAGAGGGAATAACAGATCTTAGCTAGACAGACACATATTTATGCCTATATTCCATGTTTAGATTTAGATCATCTAAATTGAGAGATCTTAATTTAACGAATCTTTGCTCTTATAAGACTTGATGGTCTGTTTGTTACATTGTATAAGACTCGATAATACTAATTAATACTAAAAAATTAATTTTTATCATATGTTTGATGTAATATAGGATAATATAACATTGTACAGTCTTAATTCATTTTTACCTTATAATTGTCGTATAAACTTATCGTGTCTTCTGAAGTCTAATTAGACTTGGTAATATTATTTTTTTACTCAATCTTAAATTATTCTTATTTATCTCCTCTTTCCATTTTTGTCATCATGCAATCATAAATCATCACCGTAGCATTCTCTTTTTTTCTCATGGCTATTCTCTCAGTTTTTATTTGTTTTTCAAATTCAATACATTTTGGTATTTTAAAGTGCATAGAGCAGGAAATTCTGAATATATCAATCCAAAAACTACTCACAAACCCCATGTATCAATTTGACTGAAAGAAATAAAAATTATTTTTTAGAGGAAAAATAACCATTTTTTTCTCTTGAGTTTATGCAAAATTTGAGAACTTTGTTTTGAATCATTTATTTTTTAAGTCCTACAATATATCTTTTTCAATTTTGGTGAAAAAATTTGTATCTTTTCAGTAATTTGTTTGGACAATGTCAAATATCATTCTAGGTTTATCTAATTTTTATTTTTCAAACGATCATGAGAGATTATGTTTCAGAAAATTTTTGTCTTTTTACTTTTATTTTACTTTAGTATTAATTATAAATTGATACTACAAATTGAATAGGATAAAATCATATAATTATATGTGGCACACCAAATGCATGATAGTATATAAATTTATACAATGCATTTTTTATATTATACTATCAGGTCTTATACTATCATGTCTAATATTATCAGGTTTTATCCTATATGATGTATCAAATGGGGATTGATAGTATTAATTAATATTATAAAATGAATTTTATCATATGTTTGGTGTATCATACGACAGTATAACCTTATACGGTCTTATCCATTTTTATCTTATGACTGTCATATTAACTTATTATGTCTCCTGAAGCTTGATTAAACTTGATAGTATTACTTTTTTTACTCAATCTTAAATTATTCTTACTTATCCTCTCTTTCCTTTTTCACCATTGTATAATCATTAATTATTATCATTGCATACCTTTTTCTCTCCCTTTCATGACTATTGTCTCTATTTTTGTTTATTCTTCAAATTCAATACCTTTTGATAATTCAAAGCACATAGAAGTGGAAATTCTGCACATATAAATTTAAAAACTACTCACAAACATCATGTTCATTTTCTTCTCTATTTATCAATTTGATTCAAAGAAATAACATTTTTGGAGAAAAATAACATTGTTTTCTTGATTTAAGTTTATGCAAAGTTTGAGAAGTTTGCTATGAATCATTTATTTTTTAAGCTCTACGATAAACCCTTTTTGATTTTGGTGAAAAAGTTGCTTCTTTTACAATAATTTGTTTGGGAGCACTACTAGAAAAAAGACTATTACCGTCGGTATTTTAGGAGGTTACCGTCGGCATTACCGTTGGATACATATGCAGTGGTAAAGTGGTCGATGGTAATCAAATTAGCGTCGGTTAGGCATATACGATGCTAATATCCGGAGGATATAATCGCCGGTAAACCAGTTCAGCGAAACAGAACTGGACCCGCATTACCGTCGGAAATTATCGACAATTGTTTAACTAATATTTTATCCTTTGTTTACCGTTGTCATTATCCGACAACTTTTACTGTTGGTTATCATCCGACGCTAATTACTGTCGGTTACTTACAACGGAAAAAAATAATATTTTATTTCATAGGTTACCGCTCGCCGTTACCGACGGTAAATTTGGAACTGATTTAAAGCCTTACTGCCGGTGACATATGACGGTAATTATAATATTATTTTATTCATTTATTTTCGTCGTGTGAAATCGACAGTAAGAGTAAAATTATTTTTTTGCAAATTTGCGATATAATTATTTACTTAAAATAATTTCCGAAGTGTTGAATATCATTCTAGGTTTATTTTATTGTGTTTTCAATGATCATGAGAGATTATGTTTCAAAAAATGTTTATTATTTATTTATTTTTTGTTTTAGTATTAATTATAAACAAAGATTGAATATGATAAAATCATATAATTATATGTGAAGCATCAAGCACATGACAATATATAAATTTATATAATTTATGTTTTATATTATATTATTAGATCTTATACTATTATGTCTAATACTATCAGAATGTATCTGATTTGATGTACTAAATGGTGCTAAAATTTAGAAGTTACGTAGCCACAATCTCAAATCCTTTCAGCCAACTATTCACTCAAGAGAAAAATAAAACAAGTATATTTTCTTAGTATTTATAAATTGAAAAAGTCTATGTGGACACCAAATTTGGTACCACCATGCACCCAACAAACCTTTTACACGTATAAGAATTTTTATTTCTCTCTCCTATTAATTATATTTCAATTTGTTATTTCTCTCTCCCATTTCTCACGATCTTTCTCTCTTTTCTCTCTCCAATCGCCCCTTTCCCTCTCTTTATTTTCACGTCGCCTCACTCCCTCAGTTATTTTCATGTACAATGCTGCTCGTACGCCGCTACACCCCCATTGACGAAACCATTTATTCTCATGTAATTCTAAAACAATTTTCATGAGTTTCTATAATAGCTTCATAAATATTTTTATAAACAACAAAATAACTAATTTCATAAAAATTAAAAGAAAATAATAAATTCCTCCTCCTAGGATTTTATAAAAACATGCATAATAAAATAATTTCTAAAATAAATATATGGTTTGAAAATAGAATGTGAAGAAAGTCACTCACGTGGAATGATGAACAATTGGGGACACTGCACTGGAAGCTCCTAAGTGTGGACACCCTATGTGGAGGCACTACTTTCCCATAGGAGAAAAATTAAACTAGTGCTAAGAGAAAGTTCGCACTCAAAGCACAACCTTCAGAGCTTTCTAAGTGAATTAGCAAGTAAAAACACTCAAGGGAGATTTCAATATATAGGAAAAAATTGACTTGCCAGCCAAGTTATTGAACTCTGTGCCGCTGCAGTGCTCCCTGGGTGTTGCAGCTCCCACTTTTGACCATGCCGTTATAACATGCTATGGTTGTTAGAGCAGTTCAACCTCCCCACTATTCCTATAAAACTATAGGTTGTTACAGGCTAGGTTGAGTCACTAAGATGCTTTGAACATATGATCCAGAAGTAATAGCATCCTTCATCTTAAGCCCTACACTATAGCTGGAAGAGATAGCCCCGTCAAGATCTAACGGGTTTGTCAGAAAATCGTCCCCATCGTCATCTATTATGGTTAGAGATTTGCTATGCTCAATAAAAGGAGGGATCTTGAATGTGGATTCAATAGGTGGCGGATTAGATGACACCTTATCCTTAGGGTCACACCCGTCTTTCTCTTTAGCTCCCTGCATGACAATAAGAGAAATATGACAGAAATTGGTCCAAAAGATAAATAACTAAATGTCAATATTGATAGTTCTTTGAAGGTTAAGATACCTTGACGGCAATGGATGTGAGCAGGGTTGAGCTGAAACGTGCGCAAGTGCAGTGCTGAAGTTCGAAGAATGAGCTAAAGGAACGAGCACACAGTGAGCTAAAATTTTGTTAAAAAGTTGTTAGCTGCAGCACGAGTGGGAAACTTGTTAAGTTAGTTGAGATAACTTAATGTAAATTCAAGTGTAATTCATTGTAAATTTCATGTACATTTCAGTAGTCTTAGCTTGTATATAAACCAATCTCATTCTCAATGAAGTTCAGAGAATCAGTTTACAAACAACTGTGCTATTCAAATTTTCCCTCACTCTCTCTCTCGGTTCTCTCACATTCTTTGCAGTTTCTGATCTATGCTTTAACGTCATTCATCATGATGCTGAACTTCTACATGGTATCAGAGCTTCATTTTTGAAGCTCTGCTGCGCCATTAGAGTTCGATCTCTTGCATCTTCTGCATAGACTGATTCTGATATGAGTTGCTATGTGCAATTACTCTTCGAAGAGTTTCTGAATTTTCTTCTCAACTTCAGATCTGCAATCATTTGATCTGCAGCTCAGGGCAAAGGTTTTTCGAACTCCTGATAAATTCAATTTGAATTTCAGGTTTTCTTGAATTTCCAACAGCATCTGAGTTAGTGCTGTCATTGGATCTCGGAATCTTGCAAAATAGCAAGTCATTCCTTGAGATTCTCAAGATAGCTTGCAGAGCAGTTCTGATCTTTCATTCTCATCACATTTCTTAATTCAAATTCCTGAAATACAAGCTGAATTGATGGAAGAACCACCACGATCATCATCATCTGCTGGAGGTGGACCTACTGGAGGTGGATCTGCTGGAGGTGGATCTGCTGGAGGTGGATATAATGCCATGGCAGACATCAAAAGTTCATACTACCTGCATCCAGGAGAAAATCCAGGTTGTGCATTAATTTCTTTAGTTTTGAATGATCAAAACTACCATGCTTGGGCTAGATCCATGAGGATGGCTCTTAAATCTAAAAATAAGCTTGCATTTGTTGATGGAACATTAAAACAACCTGAAGAAACAAATGATCTGTACTTTGCCTGGGATAAGTGTAACACATTTGTTATCTCATGGATTCATCAATCCTTAAGTCAAGATATTTTGAAGTCAGTTATATGGATAGAGAATGCTGCTGAGTTGTGGACAGATTTAAAACTTAGATACTTTGATGGTGATGTGTTTAGAATTGCTGAGTTGCAAGAGGAATTATATACAATCAAGCAAGGGGAAATGACAATTACTGCTTACTTCACAAAATTGAAATCAGTTTGGGAAGAACTAGAGAATTTTAGGCCAATTCCTAGCTGCCTATGTGTAGATAAATGTGTGTGCAGCATGCAAGTGATAAGAAATTACAAGAAGGAAGACTATGTTGTGAGATTCATTCGTGGATTGAATGAGCAGTACTCAGGTGTTAGGTCTCAGATTATGTTAATGAAACCTATGCCTGAGATTGCTAGTGCATTTTCATTACTTATGCAGCAAGAAAGGCAACTTAATGGAGGCCTGGACTCTAAGGCTTTCTTCAGCAGCAGCAGCACGACAAACAATTCATCTCAGTCATCAGGATCCAGTTCCAATTCAGGACCTGGAGGTGGCAGAGGAAAATTCAGAGGCAGAGGTGGCAGAGCAGCAGGTGGCAGAGGTAGCCAAGGTGGCAGAAGTAGTAGCAACAGCAAGACACAATATGATCCAAGCATCACCTGCAGCTTCTGCAATAAAATTGGACATCCAATAGAGAGGTGCTTCAAGAAGTATCCACACCTGCTTAAGGAATATAGAGAAAGGATGGCTAACAGTGTTGTAACTGTTAATGCTGCTGATGCTGACATTGATGACAGCAGCAACAATGTCAGCAGCTTGATTCAGGACACAGGAAATGAGAGCACTGATTTGGCTTTCACTCAAGAAGAGAAAAAGGGATTGCTAGCACTTTTGCAGCATTACTCCTCACAGCTTCCTCATAATGTTAACCAAATAACTACCTCACATAATCCAAATCCATCAGGTATGCCATTAACCTTGTCCTTGTCCTTAGTGTCCAACAGTGAGCAGAATTGGGTAGTAGACACTGGTGCAACAGACCATGTGTGCTACTCACTCAATGTGTTCCACACTTATCACACAATTAAGCCAATTTTAGTCAAATTGCCTGATGGTACAATCACACAAGCCAAGGTTTCAGGGACTGTGATATTCTCCAACGACCTACACCTAACTAGAGTTCTTTATATACCTTCCTTCAATTTCAACCTTATTTCTGTTTCAAGACTAGTCACAGCCCTGAAATGCAGAATGTTGATTAATGATAAATGCTGTGCTATACAGGATCTCTACTTGAGGACGATTGGTATAGCTAACTTGGAGAGAGGTCTATATACAATGGTTGGTCCAATTGCCAAGAACCAATCCAAATCCCCACCTGAAACCAGCATCAGCAAAGGCATACCATCACAGCATAACATTTTAGGTAGCAGCAGCAACTTAGCATCAGGGCATAATATCACAGCAAATAAAAGTCACTTAGATACATCCACATTCCCACTGTGGCATTATAGATTAGGACATCCTTCTAAGGATAGGTTTCAACTTCTTCATACACAATATCCATTCATTACATGTAATGATACTGTTCAACCCTGTGACTCATGTCATTATGCAAAACAAAGAAAATTACCATTTCCTGTTAGCTTCACAAAGTCTGATTCTCCTTTTAATGTAGTTCACATGGATATATGGGGTCCCTTAGCTACTCTATCCATTTCAGGACATAAATACTTTCTGACTATAGTGGATGACTACACTAGACACACATGGATCTATTTTATGAAACTAAAGTCTGAAGCATCGCTTCTTGTAGAGAACTTTGTTGCCTATGCTGAAACCCAATTTAAGGCTAAAATAAAGGTAATTAGGTCTGATAATGGGGCTGAGTTTAATAAAACCAGTTTTTTTTAATGAAAAAGGAATACTACATCAAACTAGTTGTGTTGAAACCCCCCAGCAAAATGGCATAGTTGAAAGAAAGCACCAACACATTCTAAATGTAGCTAGAGCTCTCATATTCCAATCATCCTTACCTAAGTGTTTTTGGCATTTTGCCATAGGCCATGCTGTCTATCTGATAAATAGACAGCCCAGCAAACTGATCCAGAACAAGAGCCCTTATGAATTGTTGTATAACAGTAGCCCTGCCATTGATAATCTCAAAGTTTTTGGTTGCTTGGCCTATGCCACAACTCTCATAGCTCACAGGACAAAACTTGATCCTAGAGCTAGAAAGTGTGTATTCTTAGGCTATAAAAGGGGAACAAAAGGATATGTGCTAATTGATATAATTTCGAGACAAATTTTCATGTCTAGGCATGTCATATTCTATGAAAATCAGTTTCCATATGCTGCCATACATAATTTTGGTTCTGAACCTGCATCGGATCATGAACCTCATCTCACCCAGCACACTCATGCATCATATCATAGCATTGATCCTTTCCACTGTGAATCCAACAGTGACATGCATCATTCATCTACATCAAATTCTGATCACCATCACATCACAACTCCTGATCCTGATTCTGATACAGTAGTGCCAAATCAAGATTCATCACCAATACCAGTTTCAGCCTCCCCACCACATCACGTTACCTCACAACCCGAATCCAACTCTCTAATTCACCCCACCACTACCAGATCATCATCTAGACCCAAGAGGCCACCAAATTACCTCAAGGACTATCATTGTATGTTGCTTAACTCTTCTAGTGGTGATGACCTATCTTTCTCAAGTAAACATTCTATATCCCAGTCTTTATCTTATTCATCATTATGTGCTCCCCACAAAAAATTCTCTCTTGCCATATCATCAAATTTCGAACCTAGGAATTATGAGGAAGCTGTCCAGGAGCCGTGTTGGCAAAAGGCTATTAATTCTGAGCTCTCAGCTCTTGAGAAAAATCAAACCTGGGTTCTTACTCCCCTCCCTCCTGGAAAGAAAGCTGTGGGGTGCAAATGGGTTTTCAAGATTAAATACAACTCGGATGGAACCATTGAAAGGCACAAAGCCCGGTTGGTGGCTAAGGGTTTCACACAAACCTATGGAGTTGATTATGCTGAAACGTTCAGTCCAGTGGTTAAAATGACCACCTTGATAGTTCTTCTGGCAATTGCAGCTGCAAAGGGGTGGTTTCTACAGCAGTTGGATGTTAACACTGCTTTTCTGCATGGCGAGTTGCATGAGGATGTGTTTATGAAAATCCCACCTGGCTTGAGTGCAGAATCGGGCCTGGTTTGCAAGCTGCAAAAGTCCCTATATGGTCTAAAGCAGGCCAGCAGACAGTGGAATGCAAAATTGGTGGATGTTCTCACTGTTTCAGGTTACCAGCAATCAAAGTCGGATTACTCTCTTTTTACCAAAGGGAATGATCAAGGTTTCACCGTTATTCTGGTCTATGTGGATGATTTGGTTCTATCTGGAAACAATATGGCAGAAATTGATCACATCAAGCACCTTCTTGATAATCTGTTCAAAATAAAGGATTTGGGCACTCTCAAGTACTTCCTAGGTATGGAAGTTGCACGCACTTCTCAAGGAATTGCACTCTATCAGCGCAAATACTGCTTAGATTTGCTGGAAGACCATGGCTTCCTTGACTCCAAGCCTGTTTCCACGCCCATGGATTATCACTCAAGGCTTTCCAAAGAGTCTTCTACAAGTTCTGTTGATGTAACAGCCTACAGGAGGCTCATTGTCCGGCTCCTCTACATTACACATACTCGACCTGATGTGTGCTATGCAGTGGGACGGCTAAGCCAGTTCTTAGACTGTCCTAATGAAACTCATTTACTAGCTGCACATAGGGTGCTAAGGTACATCAAGGCTGCTCCAGCAAAGGGTCTGTTCTTTCCTGCTTCATCCAATTTGGCCCTCTCAGGTTATGCGGATGCGGATTGGGGTACATGCCCCGACACACGCAGGTCCATCTCAGGCTTTGTGTGCCTCCTTGGCCCAGCCATGGTGTCATGGCGAAGTAAGAAGCAAACCACTGTAGCACGCTCATCCTCTGAGGCTGAGTATCGGTCGCTTGCCCAAGTCACTTGTGAAACACAATGGCTTATTGCCTTACTTCGTGACTTTGGCATTCATATTTCAACCCCTGTCTCTATAGCCTGTGACAACCAGTCAGCAATCTACATAGCGGCCAACCCGGTGTTTCATGAGCGGACCAAACACATCGAGATTGACTGTCATGTTGTCCGAGACAAGGTCCAAGATAAAGTGATTGAGCTGAAGGCGGTGCCCACAAGGCACCAGGTTGCTGACATTTTCACCAAACCGTTACCCCCAGGACCTTTCAGCCATTTACTTGGCAAGCTGAGCATGATCAATTTCCATGCTGCAGCTTGAGGGGGGGTGTGAGCAGGGTTGAGCTGAAACGTGCGCAAGTGCAGTGCTGAAGTTCGAAGAATGAGCTAAAGGAACGAGCACACAGTGAGCTAAAAGTTTGTTAGAAAGTTGTTAGCTGCAGCACGAGTGGGAAACTTGTTAAGTTAGTTGAGATAACTTAATGTAAATTCAAGTGTAATTCATTGTAAATTTCATGTACATTTCAGTAGTCTTAGCTTGTATATAAACCAATCTCATTCTCAATGAAGTTCAGAGAATCAGTTTACAAACAACTGTGCTATTCAAATTTTCCCTCACTCTCTCTCTCGGTTCTCTCACATTCTTTGCAGTTTCTGATCTATGCTTTAACGTCATTCATCATGATGCTGAACTTCTACAATGGATGAGGTGGCGAGCAAATGATCCTAATCCTTGTCAAGGTGGTAAGTCGCAAAGCTAGTTTCCTTGAGAGGAATCTATTACAGTGATTTCTGTCTAGTAAAGAAAGTTAGTGACAGAAATTCCTAGAGGGAAATGGAACAAATATTATAATGGGAAAGTATACCTCAGATGGGGTAGGAGCATTGGAGGCTAGTTTGGCCTTGAACAAAGCTTTAGGCTGACTTAAGAAAGTAGCCTTTGCAGCAAGGGAAGTGGCTGAAGAAAGCTTGTTCTTCTTGACAGTCGAGGAGGCTAGAGCTTCTCTAAATAATTGCACATCATCATCGTTAGTCGCAATCTTCGTTTTCTTTGAAAGTGGGGGTTTGGCTGCTAGGGATTTTGCTTTCTTTTTCTTCTCTTCCTCTTCTTTCTTTTTATTTTTTTCCTCTTCCGTTGCTTCTTCTCATCGTCGACCTTTCCTTGCTTGACCTTGATGAGGTCCTATTTTTTTTTGCTCAATAGCGCTCTGTCGGTGAGCGTAGCTTTCCCTTTCCTCTTGGATTCTTCTTCTTCCTCCTCAGCATTTGCGTTGTTGTTGCTATCATCATAGTCACTGTGATCAGACCACGTTTTCTCGGTCTTCCTCATTTTCCTCTTCTTGTTGTTCTTGTCGGGGTATGGTGATAGAAATACCTAATGCCACTATAAAGAAATATAAAAAAAAGGGAAAAAATGAAGAGTAAGTTATTAAGAAGAAGTTAAAAGAAATAAAGGAATGAAAAATACCTAAAAGAGGATAACAAAGAATTCTAGTATAGATTTGAGTCGAATGGTCAGTGTCTAGTGACCATTGGATCCTTATGTATGTCACTCCAACATTATGTGTTGGATAATGTAGCCCAATAGCTTCTTAATGAGGATCTGGGAATGGATCTGTGATGCCAAATAGTGCATTTGGTAGAGGTTTATACCTAAAAGGTGTTATGAAAGACTCATGTCATAGAAAGGGATTCAAAGCCTTAGCATTTTCAAACTTTCTCAAATACTTACGATTTTACTGTACAAAATGAGTTAACATTTATGTAAACTCTTTTTTAGTAAACTAGTACGAGTTTAAGTAAACTCTCAATTCTATTAACGAACTTATGAGTTAAAAACCTACCTACAAGTTTACGATTTTATCTCAAAATATACAAATTTTATAATTTTACTAGATATTTACCTAACTTTGTTTACGTTAGATGATATCTACTGAGTTTAGTAAGCTAATTTCATATATTTATCACAATTGAACTATGTTTTATCAAACTATATAAAATAATACACGTACATAATAAAATATGACATAACATCTAAGTGTCATGCATTAAGGTGCATTTTATAATATTTCTTTAATTAATTTACTTTAAAGTTAATATTATTCAATTACAATTAAAAATACAATAATTTAATTATGTTTAGTTCCTAATTATATGATTTATAACATAATTTTTTTTACGTATGTAAATTCTTACAAATATACAATTCGAGTTTGTTGAGACTACACGAGTTTACTTAAACTCTTGAGTTTGACAACCTTGCATAGAACTCACTTAATGTATTTTTACAAACAATAATCTACGATAATACTATGATGGCATTGTAAATTATTGTGAAGAAACATTACCGAAGAATATGGGACACAAGGAGTACGTGTTAACTTAGGTATGATTGTTCTCCATTCAAGAATATAATGACATTTCATATATAAATAGGTGGAGAACTCTATCATCAATTGAATCTGAGAGTCATTCTATTATTTGGATAGAGAAGAATGGTGCTCTCGAAGAATTGTCCCCGTGGGATATCAAACACCAAAATAAACTTGGACTCGTTCACACACTTTCACCATAAATGCTTTCATCAGAGCAGGTGAAGAAAATACCCGTCCAAGATTCATAAGTACATAAATACCCGTCCATAAATGCGTTCACCATAAATGCTTTGTATAAATACATGCAATTTCAACAATTCATAAGTACATTCATAAAAGAATATAGAATTTATCAATTTTATTCAAAATATAATTACATGCATATGCATGTTATTATCTTTTTTGTATACATGTCTAATAATGAATTATTAAAGTTGTAAATTTTTTCATAATTTGAACTTAAATGACTAGAATTGCAACTAGCTGATCGTACATTTACACGCTATATTAAAGTATTGAGAAATTATTAGGTAATTATTGAGCACATCAAGATTAATAAAAAAAATCAAGCACATCAAGTATGATTGTCTTTTACTTGTAATAATTTTAACTTTAGATAGATATAAACGACTCGAGAATTTAAATAAACTCGTGGAGTCTCAACAAATTCGAATCGTAAACTCATATGAGTTTACATATGTTATAAGTAATATAATTAGGAACTAAATTTGATTAAATATTGTATTTATAATTAAAATTGAATAATGCTAATTTTAAATTAAATTAATGAAAGAATTATCATAAAATACACCTTAATGCATGACACTTAGTAGTTATGTCATACTTTATTCAGTATCTGTATTATTTTATAGTTCAATAAAACATATCTCAGTTATAATAAATATATGACATTAGCTAAATAAACCCAATATATATTATCTAATATAAACAAAGTTAAGTAAGTATATAACTAAGTTACAAAATTTGTATATTTTGAGGTAAACTTGTAAACTCGCTAGTAGAATCGAGAGTTTACTTAAACTCGTATGAGTTTACCAAAAAAGAGTATACATAAGCGTTAACTCATTTTGTGTTGTAAAATCATAAACTCGTAAGATTTTGTGAGTTAACTCGAGAGTTTAACTACCATGGATATAAAGTTACCTTAGGATAGATGATAATTAGTGATGAATTTTTGAAATGGTACTCTATAAATAATAATTACTCTAATATAATTTTACCTGGGAACAAAGCTCCCATTATATATAATATATAATGAAAAAATGAAAATCACAAACACCTTTGAATTTTCAAACATCACCTGACAGGACACGACAAAGGTTTGAGTTTTTTCAAACAATGTAGATCCTCCTAAAATGATAGGTTTGAAATTAATTTATTTCATTAATTAAATAAAACAAGAAATCATTATAGAAGGCAGAGTGGTTGCTGTGAATAAATGACCACGTAGAAGAAAGAGACTGATCGTCAAAGATGGGAGACGATTTCAAACCCTCTCTGACAGATTAGTTGAACAAATTGGCTCTGCATTAAATGTCACCAATTGGTACTACTACCTCCCACGAGCTCGAACGCGATCAAAAAAGAAGGGAAAAAATATTTAATTATATTCATTATATCTGTGTCACTTGCATTAGAATTTCATTTAATAAATAGATAAATAGTGGGTCGTGAAGTGTTCTGAATATAAGAAGTTTAAATAATATATTTATAAAGAAAAAATAATATGTATATTTATTTGTAATAAAATATTATGTTAATTTATATTTTATCTATCATTAAATAAAATTTTAATAGAATATGAATCTTATTAAAATTTTATATAATAATAAATAAAATGTTAATTAGCATGATATATTAGTATCTCATATCAAATAATTAAATTCAAAACACTCCTCTTCACTCTTCGTAAAAATGCACATGCCTCGTGGACTA
>QANU01050744.1:0-12237 GCA_003254905.1 Nissolia schottii
TTTTAACAAGTTTGCAGACTTTTCTTGGCATTGACAATGATAAGCCAAGGGGCAGTACCATGTACACCTCTTCCTTTAAATCTCCATGTAAAAAGGCATTGTTGACATCTAATTGATGCAAATGCTGTAACATCTCGAATTTTTCTACTTATAAAGATTTCGCGTAATTCCTAATTTCACATAATTAAAAGTATATTAGAGACGATTATTTGGACTGAGAAAATTATTTATAAGGTTTATTTCTTCTAAACGCCAGTCAAAATAATTGTTTCACGATCTAGCGGGATGCCGCGAGGTCTGTGCCAATTTTTTGCCAAATCCGGAATTTCGTCAGGTCCCAAAGGTATCTTTAAAATATACTCTTACGGAGATATGTTCACGAATACCTTAACTTGACATACCGTTATGACCAAGAAAATTAATAAATGACGGATATGTGTTCGGTATATTTTTAAGATATCCGTACACAAGCGATTAACGACCAAACGCGATCAAAAATAAAAAAAACTAACCCCAAACACGTGGACATGACTCAGCAACCATATCTATGGTTAATGCCATCCATTCATTTTATATACATATATATAAATTAAGTAAATTTCTTCAATTTGGGGCCACATGAATCCACGGCCCAAAGGCTATAAATAGCAGCAACGCCCTCTAGTTTTCCCAACGAGAAATTTGCTAACTTCACATATAACCAATACTAGTCATACACACGGTTGTTACTCTACAAGAGTCAAAAATCTCATGAGCACTCCAACTGTCCCCAGAAATTTCCCACATCAACCCTATCAAGTCAGATTTTGCTTAGGAAGTGGGTAATCTTAGACCCACTGTCTATGTGGTTTATTATGATGTTTTATGTGTGCTATGTGAAAATATAACGTAGTGAGTTTTATGTGAAAAATATAGAGATCAAGTGGTGAAAATGATTTTGAGTAGTTTTGATGTTATAAAAATATAACTGTGTTATTTGGTACTATGTAAAAAGGTTTTCGAAGTTTCGGGGAGCAAATGACGCAGTTACACTCCAGCGACCAGCGCACGCTAAGCGCCACACTGAGTGCACGCTGAGCAATCTTGTTGTAACCTGAAGATCCTGAATTGTCGTCCCCTGATTTGAATAACTATGTCGTTATATGTGTTGTACTGGTGATAAAATGCATCATGAGGACAGGGTTGTCACTTAAGTGTTAGGACACCCTGAGATAACTAGAAGGTAATCATTTAATGCTTAAAGATCATAAGTGAATGCTAGGGAACCGGTGATGTTTAAGGAGGTTTCGGCCACCAAGGGTCCGGTGTATCCTAAGACAAGTACGTAGTTATGTAATAGGAAGCCCCTCTCTTGGCACGTCTACGGACAAGCCCCTCACCAGTCCAGCAAGATGGATTGGTCAATGATGTTAAAAGAAAGAAAAGAAAGAAAGAATGAATGAAAGAAAGAAATAAAGAATGAAAGAAAGGAAAAAAAGAACGATGAATGTTTATGAGGGTGACGTCACACCTAAGCAATGATAATGATAATGATAATGAAGATGTTGAACGAGCCCACGCTTGGTTGCGTTGAAAGGGCAGGCCCCGCGCCGTCCCGCAAGGGGGATGGATCGCCCTACTGATACTCAATAAATGGATCCAAGTCCTCCATTGGTGGTTCGCAACCACTCAGGTTAAAGCGCTACCTGGTCGTCGTCAGTAAGAGAAACGAAGCGGTTGTAGCCGAACGGCCACGGCTACAAGGGTGGCGGGCTAGCAGTAACAAGAAGGACGTGACCCCGGTCCTTAAGTTTGACCGGAAGCGTAAGAGAATCCCCGATCCCCCATGCATAACTATGTGATCAATGATTAGATGTATGTAAAGAGATAAGGTGTGTAAGTACCGTCAAAAGAACGCTCGAGACGACCTATATCAGTAAACGGATAAAGTTAATAAGCACGAAAACCTAAGTGAGGAAAGACTATGAATCCCCCGTCACCTAGTAAAATAGATAAAGCTACTCAAGAGTAGAAAGAATGATAAAAATCAGTAGGAATGTAGCATGCATGAACACCTAGAGGTCTCCTGAGTGGCCTGGTTCATAAGCGAGATAAAGAAGTAAATCCTACGCTAAGGTACCCCACTGAGGATGAATGTTCTCACCCCCACTCGTTTATGACTCCAGGGACGTACGACGGAACTTACTACAAGGACTATGCCGAGCCACACGAGGATCTGTGAAGGAGGGTAACGTGAGGTGAACACCCAAGAGGGCAGGTGAAGCAAGGGTTTTTGGTAAGGGCTAAGTGAGGGATGTTCCAGTTAGCCCTTAGGCTTAGCAGTCATGTATTGTATTTGGAGGAACTTAATTATTGTATATTACTTATGGTAATAACTATGTGACTTCGTGTAAATACATGTGATGGACAACATGCTTGCTTATCTATTTGTTATTCTATGTATGCCTGATAATCGTTAAGCCTAAAAGGCTCTATCGCTTGTATTATATGTATCTTGTTCACGCATGACTCATACTTTAAGAATGAATCACAAGTAGAAAAAGTTTGAAAACGGTCCATATTTTCTCTAACCTAGTATTTTCGAAAGTAATAAAGGACTATAAGTATTCCCACAATTATTTAACAACCTAGTAAGCATTGCATACAACTTAAGCTTAAGCAGTTAGCTAGAGCTGTTATAGGACCCTCTGTGGCCGGAACCTTCTTAAGAAACTATGATTCCCTAAGTTTCAATTATGCTCCTGAAACTTTAAGTGTCGACTCTCTAGTTATCTACAGTCGTCCTAAAACCCTGACGGCGACCGGGTCCTCATGATGCATGCTTTCATAAGTATAGTAAGTTTATGATTAATTCCATATCCAACCCTTAGGGTTTTAGTTCTTGTTAGAACATGTAGAAAAGATAAAATCTCAAGTTCTTCAGGGGTCATTCGAATGACATGGCTTAGTCATTCGAATAACATGAAAATTTAACTCTTAGTTCGTAAAAATGATGAGTCATTCGAATGACTGGGGTTAGGTCATTTGAATTACCTCTCAAAATTGCTCCCCGTGGGTAAAATTGATGGTCATTCGAATAATAATGGCTAGGTCATTCGAATGACCTGATAAAAATGCTCCAGGATGAGTAAATTTCAGGGTCATTCGAATGTCATTTGAATGACCTTGCCTTAAACTTATCTATAGCGCTGTTTCTTGTATTTTTCACAAAGTTTCTTCACTGTAACCTTATTTACACTTCCCCTATGTTCCAACAAGTAAAGTCATACTTTTCTAACATTAAAACTACTCAAAATCATTTTTACAACTTGATCTCTATATTTTTCACATAACATTTCCTAAGTTATTTCCTCAACTAACAACACATAAAATAACATAACAAAACCACATAGACAGTGGGTTTAGCGTTACCCACCTCCAAACATGTTTGAAGACGGTGGAAGTAATGCGGAATTATTCCTAAGCACTTCAGGACGATCCTGCTATTTTTCCCGAGTCTGACAGCGCCGGAACCGGAACACATGAAAATTGAAAGAAAAATAAATAGCGGAGCACTGAGGCCCTTGGCTATTTATAGCAATCAGAGACAGTGCCTCTATTGCTTTTAATTATTATTATTATATTATTACTTTTATTATATATATAGATATTTATATTAATCTTATCCCTGCCACGAAGGCAGGGGATAAGCTCCACTTTGCTTTAGTGCCTAGTATTAATTTTGATCGCGTTTTGTCATAAATCGTTCGTATGCGGATGTACCAAAAATATTTTGGACATACCATCACATCTACTAATTTTCCTTATTAGTAGTTGGGTTCCAGTTGAAGTATTCTTGGATTTGTTTTCTTATTAGTGTATTTTACGAACACTTTAGGTATCCGTAAAATTTCTAGATTGGATCGAAACTCATCCAAACTCTCAGGAAAATCTGCGAGATCGCGAAACCCTAACCCTGACTACAACTTTATGAGTTAGAGGTAAAAATTCCACTTTCTCGCCTCCCCGATCGGCTTGTAATTATTTATTATATGAAATCTCCATACGGGAAAAAATTGGGATGTTACATCTCACCCCTTATTATGAGAATTTTGGTGAGAGATTTTTTAGTTTTGTTGACAAATATCTTAAAGATACTTGTTAAAAAAATTTAAAAAAAAATTATATTTAAAAAATAAAGTTTAGATATTCTCAATGATAATAAATACTTAAAAAATTTATAACTTTCTAATTTAACTTCCTTAACAAAAAAACTATAATTAAGAGAATTGGTTAGCATAACTCTAATTATTTTTTCCTCTTGTTTTTGCGAATCACTGTTGGTATTCATCTCATTCATGTTCGTCTCATTCCCATAAATTTCCGTTGAGTAAAATGTTCAGTAAATCGGCGAATTATATACGGATTTATTTCCTAAATGTGAACATTCTCATTTAACTCCCAGCATAATGTTTGAGGACGTTTGTTACGTTGCTTCAAAGATTATAGGTAATAGACCAACGGGGGTTGGTTCAAGTGGTAAGCAGCTTGGTATCGCTTAAGTAAGGTCCCGAGTTCGAGACCTTGTGAACGCAGTTATCCCCGCTGGGAGACTCACCCGCCATAGCCAGGTGCGTGACCCGGGTCGACCCGGATTAGTCAAGGCTAAGCCTTAGATACCGGGCAGGCAACCTAAAAAAAAAGATTATAGGTAATATAAATTACTTTTTAAAAAATTACTAGTTATAAAATTGTTAATAATATTATATTATTATATTTGATATGCACATAATTATTTAGTATATAAAAAAGATTATGAAGTAATATACATTAATTATTATTATTATTATGTCTATTTTTTTATATTCCTAGTTTTATTTTCATTATTACTTTTATAATTATTATTATTATTATTATTATTTGGAATTACTTAGAAGTGATATTTTAGATAGACACTTTTTATGGAAGTAATCCATATTACCACTTTAAAAGCAATGTAGATTGCTTAAGTAATAAGCAATCATACCAAACAAGTCAATGTAAATTATCAAGTAATTTAAAATTCAAATTACTAATAATTTAAATAAATTACCTCGCACCATAAGCTCATTAATATTAAGATGAGATGCAATTTTGAGATAATTTTGGGTGTGATGCAATGCATGGTTATTAAACTCTCGAGTTACCTCGTAAACTCTTACGAGTTTACGATTTCACAACACAAAATGAGTTAACGCTCATGTAAACTCTTTTTTGGTAAACTCGTACGAGTTTAAGTAAACTCTCGATTTTACTAGCGAGTTTACGAGTTAAAATCTACTTACGAGTTTACGAGTTTATCTCAAGATGTATAAATTTGGTAACTTTTTTAGATACTTAGTTGATTTTGTGTGTATTAAACCGTATTTATCGAGTTTACTAAGCTGATTTTATATATTTATCATAATTGAGCTATGTTTTATCAAACTATAAAGTAATACATGTACAAAATAAAGTATGACATAACTAAGTGTCATGCATTAAGGTATATTTTATGATATTTTTTCACTTATTTTATTTTAAAGTTAACATTATTCATTGTCAATTAGGAATACAATATTTAATCATGTTTAGTTCTTAATTATACTGCTTATAACATATATTTTTCACATATGTAAACTCTTATGAGTTTACGATTCGAGTTTACGATTCGAGTTTACTGAGTCTTCACGAGTTTACTTAAACTCTCGAGTTTGACAACCTTGATGCAATGTATAAAACCTCAAGGGTATTATTTATTATTTATCCTTATTATAATTGCTATAGTTTAAACACTAAAACATAAGCATTTAATTTGAACCAGAATATATAAACTCGCAGCCATACATAAATTTTTTTGGATATGGATTAGCGACAATCTCTTGGTTTGGTACACATCAATGTCTTCCCTGTAAGGGTGAAAAAGATGCCACTTTGAGAAAGTGTACACACACAGGCACCACAAAATGTTATACTCTGAACAACCCACTTACACTTATTGGAGCCCCTTACCTTCTCCGTCCCCCCAATAACAATAAACATGCCCAACACAACAGGCAACTGGCCCTTCACGTGAATGAATATCACCTACTGCTGCTTCTTTATGAAGAGCATGACCCAATTGAATTGAGCATGATCCGTGTGTGCTTGCTTTCCTCTTAAATTAGTCCCTATCACATAAAGTTGATGCCCCTTTTATTTTGTTTCTCATACCGTGAGAGCCTCTTTACCTTACACCAGTTAATGGCCCACGAATATGTTTCTGGTTCTTATAGTGCCCTCTTTAATACTTGAGTTGTGTTGTGCTGGGAATTTAATTTCACAACTCCTAAACAATTTCACTCATATAAGTATGGAATTTATAGTGGACTCCATCATGATGAACCCTATAATTATGTGAGAAAAATTGTTCAAAAGTTGTCAACGTGAGTTATTATTCTATCATTTTCCTTAATTCTCCTACTCATGTTGTAGATTTTTTTTCTAAGAGTACAGGTTTACTTTCTGTCAAATTATTGACGGCTCTATTTAGTCTCAATAAGAAAAAGGTTTAACTTAATTCCTATCATTTTAAAATATGAGTCAAATTAATCACCATGTAATATGGTTAAACGTAAATTAAAGTGGCGATAATGTTTGTGATGTATTTAACTATATTTTTAATGATGTGTTGGATTTTTCTTTTTGCTGGGGACCAAATTAGTCCGTGAATAATTTAATAAAGACTGAATTGAACATTTATTTCTTACACACACACATATATATATATATATATAAATTTATTTAATGCTTTTGCTGTCCAAATTTTGGTTTTCAAAAAATAACCTTGACATTTTTTTTTATTGATGAATAAATTGTTTTTTTAGTTTTTAATTGTTTTTACTCATCTCTTCTTCCTTTTTTTTTTCGGGTTATCCAATATTTGATGGACACTCGTTCTAATAATGGTTTTCAGTACATTAGTGGCAAGTCCTTGTTGTTCCACATGTTTGCACTAAAGTAGCAACACATGCATGAATATGCTTTGATATGTACCAGATTTCAAAAGATAATGTTTATCCATCAATATAATAGTATTTCACAAAATAGAGATGTGTAATAAATGCAACTACCTATGAAGGATGTTAATGCTGTAACAGACTAGATGAATGCACCAGAAATCGGCTTCTTTTTTTTTTTTTTTTACTTTAAAAATTAGAAATTACATTACTAGTAATGAGTTTAAATTTAAGATATCATACATATTGTTCAAAATTTTCATTAGACCAATTTAGTAGTTTTCTAGAATGTTTTTTTATTGACAAAATTAAGGAGTGTGAAGACCAATTCGAATCACTCACTAAACAAGTCAGGTTTGCATTATAAACTTTTGGCATGAGTTTGATCTATTAAAGGCCTTTTTTTTTTTCTGGTATTGCCTCTTTTAAAAGTCTGATTTGACCTGAATTTGGTAAGCCGACTTCTTTAAATAAATATATTGTAAATCTATTTATTAATAGCATTATATTATTAAAAATATATTATAATAAATAAATATATTATATTTGTATAAATTAGTAAAACAATTCAAGTTAATTTGGTGGTAGGTTGGTAGGTAGTGACATGACTTGTGTTTAAATCTTACTTCATTAATTTTTAAAAATAATTATATATAAATATATGAATTTAAATAAGTGGCTGACATACTAGATAGGCTTTACTATTGACCTAGGTTTGACTCATTTAACTAAATAAGTATTTTATTTGGCATGAGTTTGGGTCAATTTTTAAACGTGTGAGAGCGCAGACCCCTACCGAACTTGTTCCCACCTTATGCAGAATGAATAAATTCTTATTTCTAATATTTTAAAAAATGCAATTACTTATTATAAAATTTATGCACCAAAGAAAATTATATTCAGAATAAATCCTCCTGAAAAATGAAGGTTGGAGGGCCGGTGTAAGAGTAGAATCAACTCTAAATAAAATATTATTTTCAAAATTGAATTGAATTAATGTTTGAACAGTTTGATTAAAAAAAGTAACCACAATTATTTCTGTAGTTCAGTTTGCAACTATTTTGTCCTCCAAATATATATTTTAAAAAGTAGGAATTAAAAGTGTTGGGATATCAAGTTTGAGCAAATAGACTAGATGAATGGTATATTATAAAATAGAAAGATTAATAGATTTACTATCTTATGATTTTGGGTGTGATTTCTCATATGTTATTTTGGTTTTACACTTGGGCCATTATTTTAGATTTCTCTGATGTTATTAGGCTCCCCTCCAACAAGCGATACTTGAGTCTATCTTTTGGGTAGATTAATCATGATCCAGTATTGAAAGAATGATAAGTTGTTAGACCTATGTGTTTCGTAAAGGAAAATTGTGAAAGTAAAGAGAACATGCACACTATGTTTGGGTCTCACATTTAAAAAAAAAAAAGTAATGTTAGGGGTACATCATTTTTACTGTAACCACACAATTATTGTATGACGTATATATGATATACATAGCAACACCGAGTACACAAACCTTTTTCACATACATACACAAATATTTTTAAATATTGAACTAAATCAAATTTACAATGCATTAAATAGCAAAACATAATTGTTGCACTCTCTCTCTTGCACCTCACTTACACTCTAAGTATCTGGACTCACTCGCTGTCATGCACAAATATTTTAAAGCAAATGCAAACTTTTGAATTAATATACACAAACTTTTCAATAAGTAAAAACAACGAATAACATGAAGATGAAACAAAAACAAAGAATGCAAAAATTTTGGTACTCACATGCACAGATATTTGAACAAGAATGTGCAAGTTTTTTTACATACATGCACAAACTTTTGAACACCCAGAAATAAAAACTATGACATAAATGAAAATGAAAATGAATACAAAGGTGAAAATTTTGGTGCTCATGTGTACAAACTTTTGAACAAGCAAAAACAATAAAAAAATGACATAAATGAAAATAAAAATTTTGGGATCTGTAATATCTTGCAAAGAAAGAAAAAAATGAAGAAGGAAAAAAACAGAAAAAATGTTTATATCAAAATATCATATGTAACAAATAACGAAAAACAAACAAGAAAAAGTGAGAAAAAAATGAAAGAAAAAAAAAAGCGTCTATGATAAATAATAAAAAAAAAGTGAAAAAAATGCAAGGAAAGTGGGGGGAGAAGAAGAAGAAAAAAGAAGGTAAGAATAAGAAGAAGAGGAGGAGCGTGAGAGAGTGGGAGAGTTGGTGAGAGGAAAGAAAAAATATATATTTAATATGGTGTCAAGTGGTAACAACAAAAATAGTGTACACCATAAGAATTTTTTTTTAAAAAAAATTGTTGAAATTTTAAGAGTAAGTGATAAAATCTTATATCGGTTAATTAATAATAAACTAAGTGAACGTCTTAATAATGCAATTAATAGAAAATTTGATTTGAATAGATTGAAAATCTCAAGATGTCAAATTGATTTTTTTTTTAAACTCGAATTTAAATGCACATAATTCATAAAACAATAAATTATAATCACCCTTAAAATATAATTTTCTAATAAGTGATTTAAAGAAGAAAATTTTAAACATTTTTAATGCACTGAAAACTTAAAAAATTAACACTTTTAATAAAATATTTTTACTTTAAACTTTTTAATAAGTATTTTAAACAAACTCCTTTGTCAACAAAAAAGTTTAAGGAAAAAGAAAATCAAGAGCTAAATTTACTAAGGAGGTTTCTTTATTTTTCTTTATTATAATAGATTTGTCTGCCGAGACTGCCGGCAGTGGCGTCTTCCCCATCTCCATCTATTCATATCTTATAACAATGAAAGGAGCGTTGAGGGGCTGCCAAATGTTGAAGAGAATTTGAAAGTAAATTTTGTAACAAAAGAACAATGAATTAGAAACAAAAAAATGTCCATCATAAGACAAGGGGCTCCGGTTCCATACATTGTTGTTCAAACTAGATTTCCCTGTCTCTTGATGTGAAGATGGAAAAAGACAGACAGGAATGATTTTATTTTATTTTATTTTTTACTGAAAGAAAGAACAGCTATATTATGTACCCTTCATTGTAATAAAAACTAATGAGAGAGCGATTGGTTAAGTGAGAAAGATTTTAAAAAATAAAATACGAATTAAAGAGAGAAAAATTTCAAATTATAAAGGAAGATTAGCACACTAATAATTAGATGTTAAATAATTGGTTAAGTGTCCAATAATGAAATAAAATAAAACTTCCATTTTCTAACTTGAAAGTTCTATTGGAGATAAATAAGATTATAAAAATGATGAATTTATTATTTAAATTTAATCATAAAATATTATCAATACTAGTGGACTTTGAAGTGGTGTAGTATGTAAAGACGTAGTGGGTGAGTTATGAGAGGTTTGTATCCAATTTTTTGTCTGGTAAAGATAGTTATTTCACCATTTTATTTTTTATATTATTTTATTAACTAATTGATTAAATCAATTAGTGTGTATGGATTTGAAACGAAAAAAAGTTCAATGGAGCTTATAGGCACTGTTAGTTAAGCATTTCGAGACATAAAATATAGATTTGACAACAGAGACACGTCTCTTGCATCCCTTCATTTTGGATGTACGGAAGAGACGCTTCCCTTGCATCCACCCATATCTTCTGTATTTTTATTTTTTAGATGTATAAAGATTAGTTAAAAAATTATTTCATGACAAAAACAATTTTAAGTTTTATGTTTTTATCTCCTTCTCTAAACATGCTTTTATCTCTATTATTTTTGTATTTTGTGTCCCCAGACACTTAGCCAACACCGTCCTTAAAACCAAAAGCCAGTTACTTTTGATATTGTCTTTATATATAGTATAGAAGTATAGATAATAATATCCTAATATTTCAATTTTCTAATATGTTGACACTTTATTTTTTTTTTGGTTTCCTAGGGTATCCCCACCCGCGTGACAGGTGAGACTAATCCTTAGAATAATGAAATTAACAAAATATAATATTCCATAAATTATTTCATTCTTTACTCCTATTCTTTATATGAGTGAAATTAGTTAGAGTTAGGTTTTGACCACGTAACATGCGAGAATAACTCTCCTACTATCGTTAAACTTATCAATGGCAGTAATTTAGATTATCATCATTATGAAAGTATTGTCCTCTTTTACATTTGTAATTTAACCCAATCTTCTTGACACGCTAACCTTCAACATATCTTGAGGGAGACTAATTTTTGTGTTGATTATTTAGCTAGGATGAGTTCTCGCTATGGAGAGTGGAGATTTTTTATTTTGTGATTCTCTAGCGATAATGGATCATTTGCATATTGTTGACTCTTCCAGGGACCTTGTTCTCTTTTTTTCGTTTTGGTTATTTTACTGAGTGTATAAAATAGGAGATTGCATAAAATCCGTAATTGCATTCCTTTCCAGCTCTGCATCGCTGTCTCCTTCTTCCTTTTAACCTTTAATCATCTTTCTATGCACGTCGTGCCTTACTTGTTTAAGAGTCATGTTAGGTTAATTTTATATTTATTTTTGGGTTAATTAAGTTTTTAGTCTCTGTAATATGAAAAAGTTTGGTTTTAGTCCCTCATGACAAGTTTTAGTCCCTGTAAAATGTGAAAATTTGATTTTGGTCCCTGTGGATGGTTGGTGATGGACGGTGATGACGTGTCAGTTAACCCGTCATCAGAGACCATTTCTACATCACCGCCCATCACCAACCGTCTACAGGGAACAAAATCAAATTTTCACATTTTACAGAGATTAAAACTTGTCATGAGGGACTAAAACCAAACTTTTTCATATTATAGGGATTAAAAACTTAATTAACCCTTTATTTTTAAGTGGACACTCAACATTTTACTTTCAACATTTTCTCCCTTCATCTATCGTTTTGCTCTTTTTATTTTTAGGATTAATACTCCGTTTAGTCTTTAAACTTTATATTTGTGTTTTAATTGATTTCTCAACTTAAAAATGACAAATTGATCTCTAGATTTTATAAATGTTGGACTTATTAATTTCTATATCATGTCTCAAAAATAAATAATTAGATTGTTCAAGGACTACTTAAAAGACTAAAAATGTAAAAGATGCAAGTGTACACCCAGTAATGTTTGTGAAATAGGTGGTTGAGTGACTATATCAAATTTAGTGTCAAAATAATATTTTTCATTTTTATAATTATTTATTTTTCCCTTCTCTCCCTTGGTATCTAAATACCACCCCCCCTCCGTGGGTTCAAACACAAGTGTACAAC
>QANU01050817.1:0-17488 GCA_003254905.1 Nissolia schottii
ATCCTCAGCCATGGCAGATGGCACTCGCACGCGCCTCACCCTGCAGGAAGAAGCTCGAAGACGCCACTGCGGTGACGCAACTGCAGAATGTGTCACAGTTCCAAGCATCACTGAAGCCATTATTCAAGACCTGCAGCAGAATCAATCTCTGTAACGCACAAGGGGAAACTAGCCGAAATGCATGCATCCACAGACCCTTCGCCACCGCCACACTCTGACATTGGGCAGTCCAAAGTCGAGTTTCCCAGGTTCAACGGCTCCGAGTTGAATTGAAGGATTGGATTTACAAGTGTGACCAATTCTTTGCCTCCTGAATCCAAGGTAATTAAGGCTCGCATGCATCCATACATCTTCATGCACATGCCTTACAATGGCACCTCAATTACCTACGTAGTAGATTTCACATTTACCCTGACTGGCCCCAATATATCTCTGATCATATCTCTACTCGTTAATTTAGGTGAGATCTTTTGTGACCAATTAATTAGTTGAGCTCATTTCTGTCAAATACAAGGTAAAAGTCCAGGATTATATATGTTGATGCCTTTGAATTATCCTTAACCCAAGTGAATCTCCCTCCTGAGCATTTTCATGGCAGGCTTAGAAAAATCTAGCCAAATGCCAACTTCGTATGTTTCATCCCACCACCCCTTGCCCAAGTTGTCAATCTTGCACGGCTTCATGAAGCCTCCCAATCACAAACCATCCTCTTACCCTACATACATACAAGCCAGTAAACCACAAACAACCCTGCCAACCTCCCACATACAAAGCCTCTCCACTCCTGTTACAGTTTCTGCGGCAAATGGATCCCAGATGGCCCTTCAATATGTGTGCAAAAATTTCCAGTGGCAACTGCAACCACACACATTTGTATCGGATATGTAATGGTCTTGCCACTAGGATATATATTGTGATTTGGTACTCGGCATCCAATGGCTAATCACACTAGCCCTGTCTTATGGGACTTATCTAAGTTAAAAATGGAATTTAATATGAAGGGAAAAAAGGTAGTGTTAAGAGGAGCTCAAGCAGCTAAATGCCAACTTGTGGGTCACAAAACCTTTGCCTAAGTTGTAGCCAACAACTATCAAATTTGTTTCCTGCAGGCTATACCTGCACAATTGTCCAGTAGTAAGGACATCACTCTTATGACTTGTCAAATGTCCAACCCGGTGAACAGGTGGCGTGAGGCGGCAGGTTGTGGCTGGAGGCGGCGGGATGCACTAGAAGTTTGTTTTGAAAGAGATGGGTGCGAGAGGGGTTTCGGGGTGGGGTTTGGGTGAGAGTGAATGGTGTATGAGAATGGAGAGTGTATTTCAAATGCAAGAGTGAGACTGGATAAGTCGGGATCAGTTACTTCATTAGTAGTGAATTAGATGCATTAAAAATAATAGTAATTATACATTAATATAATATTTAGTATACATGTAACACTAGTATATTTTTATTGAACAAATAATGTTCTATATTTCTCCTGAAACTTTAATGACAAGGTTCTTATTGCTCTTACCAACATTTTCTCTCTCTTTGATAATAAATAATGCATTCTCTCACATTAATTAATTACACACTCTTTCTTAGTTTGAGATAAGCTTAGAAACTCCACCAAGAGAGGCAGTACTTCCAATTCTTTATTGACTAGATGTAACGTCTGTGAGCGTTGCACGAGTTTGTTAATTTTGTTTATAAAGTACTTTTAATAAGTATATATTTGGAAAGAAAAAATTTTAGGTAGATTTTTTTTACTCGATAACCAAACATAACACATTCAATACTTATTTTTAACGTGGTGAAAAAAAAAAGTAACGAACAAAAGTAGTAAAAACCTAAACAAATTTTTAAGTTGGCTTCGTTCACTTATTAATATTGATGTGATCGTACTCTGAAGATTTTTTAATTGTCAGCATCTCCCCCCATTGAAAAGACTTCAAGCAACATTTTGATGGGATGGTCGAGGTCACATAGTTGGTAAAAGAATATGATCTACACAAAAAAAAAAGGAGAAAATTAGGGTATCCTATTTATTATTTTTTACACATGCTTTGAGAAATATGTTAATTAATCTTTCGTGATTTTTTTACTTTCTACCACTTTCAAGCTTATGAGGACTCTAATGACTCCAATGAAAAATGAGACATTGCAAGATGTAGCTAAATGAATAATTTATAACGTAGGGGTGATTTTAATATTTGTTAAATGAATATGTGTAACGAATTTCTTCGAATTTGTTAAAACCATTACGCTATTTAAGTTGTTGTTAATTTATCGGGAATTGATCGTGTATTTTTCACATGACACAATCATGAATAATCTTTCACCATTAATTTTTGTATTACTTATGTCATGTATAAGTTTTACATTTTCAATTGATGTTGAGAGATCACACATGATATTGTTATATGAAAAATACACATAAGGGGATCCGTTCCCTAATTTATCATTGTCATGTATTTTTTTTACACCTTAAACATTTTCCAACAATAATTTTATTTAATTATCAATTGTAAATAAATTTTTTTGATGCCATTATCAAAATAAACTTCTTAAACACAATAATTTTTTTTTATTAATATTGAAATTCTTACCATTATTTTATTTGGAAAGGGAATTTTGAAAATGAAGTGGCTTTAAATATTTGTATTTTTAAAATAGTTGCGTATTGAAAATGGATTATCTCATTTAAATTTATTGTCACATGAGATCAAATGTGATATCTCATCATTAATTAAAGAAGTGAACTTATACATGGCATAATTAATAATAAAATTATTGATAAAAGATCACACTTAACTTCACTTGACAATAAATCTATTTAAGAGAGTCCACTCCCTGTATTAATTTTGTTCATATGGAATGAAGAAACTTTATCAGGAATGTAAAAAAAAAAGATAAATATTTAAATTAAAAAATAATCGTGGTACATAATTTCTGTTAATTTTAAAATCAATTTTAAACTGTGATAAGTCATGAGATTAATTGGGGACTATAATTGACAAATAAGATAACAAATAAGCATAGCAAGATACAGATGTATTAAGGTTTAGGGTTTCATAGTTAACATCTTTGAATTAATTATTTCTCATAATTATAAATTATATACATACTTAGCGATTTTAATTGTTTCACTTAGCATTTAACTTTTATTTTATATGACATGGTATTGGTACCATAATATAGCCAGATTGGTAAAAACTAACAAATTGACGTAGCAAAATACATATAATAACGTCGAACAGTGATGACAATGACTATATTGAACTCTTCTAGTAATGTGGAAGTAACATGCTAAGGGATTGGAAATTTCTTTCTGATCATCTTGGATTTGATTAATTGGAAGTGGGACTAAGTTTAAAATAGAAAATTGAAGGTGGACTTAAAGTTATTATATGTCATGTCTCGTCTGTTTTCTTAATAGTGACATCTTACAAGAGGTAAATAACGACTACTTGCTTCAAGAACCTTGGATCTTTGTAGTTTCATCCTGTTAGTTTATTTCGAGGAGATGTAGTTTAGAACTTTTAATTTTTGTTTGTTTAGTCTGTTAGTTTGATACACCTCTACTACCACTATCGTAGTCATCACTACTACCACCACATTTGTAACATCCCGCTTTTTCACTGTACGGATAATTAGCGCAATAAATAATTATAGGTTAATTAGGGAGGTAAGAAAATTAAATTATTACCTTTAATTCATAAGAATCATCTTTAACCCATAAAAATAGCAGTCAAAGTTGAGGTTTCGTGACCGGCGAATTTCTCAGAGCCTTAAGCCGATTTCCAGACCAATCGGGAAATAACCGTAAACATAAATATTTAATTAATTTCCTAATCATGATTAGAGAATTAATAAGGGAAATTATTAGGTAAAATATCCCTAGGAAATAGGACGTGTCACGGTAGAAAGTTCGGCGGACAACCGAACAGCCGTTGTTCGCCGATGAAATTTGGCACGCAAAACGGTGTCCGTGAAAATAATCTCCCGGAGAGAAATTCACAAACACCTTTAAATATTAATACCCTTAGGTAGGTGGGAAATAGAGGATCGCGACGGTTCAAACGGAATATTTTTCGGACGACCGTGCGCGACGCACCGAGACTGCGAGCGATAAAACACGAGCGAACCGGGACTGGGAGAAATTAAAATCTCCTCAGCTGAATGGAGATGGCTGCACGGTTTTGAGGGAGATTAGTCAAAGACAATTTCCCTAAATCAAGCTTCCAAAATGTCATTCACCATACCTCATCAAATCATAACCCATACTTTCCACTATTCACCTTTTTAATTAAATTCCAAAATTATCAAATTTCTCTCCTCCCATTTCAGCCTTGGCCGAACCCTCTCTCCCATTTCTCTCTAAAATTTTTCATCTCCTTCAAAACTCCATAGCCATTCTTCTAGCAAGCTTCAAGAACACTACATTGCTCCTAAGGAAAAACAAGCATTCTTGCTACCATTTTCTTCTCTAAAAACCGAACCCCACAAGCCCCAAGTTCCCTCATCTCATTCTCATTTCTTTCACTAAAAATCTAGAGGAGAACTCTCATCTTGTTCTCTCTAGAAAACTCAAGCCATTCCTCAAGAACACAAGCACATCAAGCTCATTCTTAAGGAAGCAAGCAAGTGGTGCTCCAACACCTTGGAGGCTTCTTGTCAACACTCACACCACCAACCAAGGACTCTTTGGAAGTGGGTAACTTAGGCTTTCACTCATTCTTTAGTGCTCTTGAGCTCATGAATGATTTTGTATGTTTATGTGTGTTTTATGTTTATGTGTTATATGCTTAATGCCTTGAAATATTTTGTTATAATGTGATAATGTAAAGCAAAGTTAGAGCATGGCTAGAGGTTGAAATGATGTGAGAAACTATGTATGTTTGAGTGGAAAGTACATGGAAGAGTTTGAGAAAAGGTGACATAGAACAAAAATGAGGTTTTTGGCATAAAAGGGCAAAATGGTCATTTCGGGATTTTTGGGTATTTAGACTAAAAATCTGGGTTTCTTTTTATGAAAAATGGGTTTAGAGGTATCAAAAACCTTAGGGTCAAGTCTTGAGTCCATTGGGTTATGAAGGAATAAAATTTCAAAGAAAAATCGGTTTTTCGGACAAAAATGGCATTTTGAGCAAGAAAAGGCAAATCTGTAATTTTGGGTATTTAAACTAAAAATCTGGGTTTATTATTATGAAAAATGGGTTTAGAGGTATCAAAAACCTTAGGGTCAAGTCTTGAGTCCATTGGGTTATGGAGGAATAAAATTTCAAAGAAAAATCGGTTTTTCGGACAAAAATGGCATTTTGAGCAAGAAAAGGCAAATCTGTAATTTTGGGTATTTAAACTAAAAATCTGGGTTTATTATTATGAAAAATGGGTTTAGAGGTATCAAAAACCTTAGGGTCAAGTCTTGAGTCCATTGGGTTATGGAGAAATAAAATTTCAAAGAAAAATCGGTTTTTCGGACAAAAATGGCATTTTGAGCAAGAAAAGGCAAATCTGTAATTTTGGGTATTTAAACTAAAAATCTGGGTTTATTATTATGAAAAATGGGTTTAGAGGTATCAAAAACCTTAGGGTCAAGTCTTGAGTCCATTGGGTTATGAAGAAATAAAATTTCAAAGAAAAATCGGTTTTTCGGACAAAAATGGCATTTTGAGCAAGAAAGGGCAAATCTGTAATTTTGGGTATTTAAACTAAAAATCTGGGTTTATTATTATGAAAAATGGGTTTAGAGGTATCAAAAACCTTAGGGTCAAGTCTTGAGTCCATTGGGTTATGAAGGAATAAAATTTCAAAGAAAAATCGGTTTTTCGGACAAAAATGGCATTTTGAGCAAGAAAGGGCAAATCTGTAATTTTGGGTATTTAAACTAAAAATCTGGGTTTATTATTATGAAAAATGGGTTTAGAGGTATCAAAAACCTTAGGGTCAAGTCTTGAGTCCATTGGGTTATGAAGGAATAAAATTTCAAAGAAAAATCGGTTTTTCGGACAAAAATGGCATTTTGAGCAAGAAAGGGCAAATCTGTAATTTTGGGTATTTAAACTAAAAATCTGGGTTTATTATTATGAAAAATGGGTTTAGAGGTATCAAAAACCTTAGGGTCAAGTCTTGAGTCCATTGGGTTATGAAGGAATAAAATTTCAAAGAAAAATCGGTTTTTCGGACAAAAATGGCATTTTGAGCAAGAAAGGGCAAATCTGTAATTTTGGGTATTTAAACTAAAAATCTGGGTTTATTATTATGAAAAATGGGTTTAGAGGTATCAAAAACCTTAGGGTCAAGTCTTGAGTCCATTGGGTTATGAAGGAATAAAATTTCAAAGAAAAATCGGTTTTTCGGACAAAAATGGCATTTTGAGCAAGAAAGGGCAAATCTGTAATTTTGGGTATTTAAACTAAAAATCTGGGTTTATTATTATGAAAAATGGGTTTAGAGGTATCAAAAACCTTAGGGTCAAGTCTTGAGTCCATTGGGTTATGAAGGAATAAAATTTCAAAGAAAAATCGGTTTTTCGGACAAAAATGGCATTTTGAGCAAGAAAGGGCAAATCTGTAATTTTGGGTATTTAAACTAAAAATCTGGGTTTATTATTATGAAAAATGGGTTTAGAGGTATCAAAAACCTTAGGGTCAAGTCTTGAGTCCATTGGGTTATGAAGGAATAAAATTTCAAAGAAAAATCGGTTTTTCGGACAAAAATGGCATTTTGAGCAAGAAAGGGCAAATCTGTAATTTTGGGTATTTAAACTAAAAATCTGGGTTTATTATTATGAAAAATGGGTTTAGAGGTATCAAAAACCTTAGGGTCAAGTCTTGAGTCCATTGGGTTATGAAGGAATAAAATTTCAAAGAAAAATCGGTTTTTCGGACAAAAATGGCATTTTGAGCAAGAAAGGGCAAATCTGTAATTTTGGGTATTTAAACTAAAAATCTGGGTTTATTATTATGAAAAATGGGTTCAGAGGTATTAAAAACCTTAGGGTCAAGTCTTGAGTCCATTGGGTTATGGAGAAACAAAATTTCAAAGAAAAATCGGTTTTTCGGGCAAAAACATAACATGTAAAATGCTGTTCATATTAATTTTGCATGTGCTTGTATGCCTTATGATAAATTATGTTAGAAATGCTATGTTAGGACTTAGGAGATGATTCTGAAGGGTCCTGTGACCTGGACTAGCTTAGTATATGATGATGTATGATGAGCATGTCATGAGGTATGTTTATGATGAGTGCATGAAGTATTTGTATAATGATGTATGTGGAGCATTGCATGTAGAATATGTAGGTTAGGAAAGGTTGTGCTATCATGCATCATGAGAACTAGAAGTTAATCACGTAAAGTTTAAAGAGCATAATTGAACCTTAGGGAACAAGTATGTAGCTATGTGGTAGGAAGCATTTCTCTTGGCGGACACGCCCCTCACCAATCCCCCCAAGGGGTGGACCGGTTAATGATGATGAAAGAAAAGAAAGAAAGAAAGAAAGAAAGTAAAGAAAAGATGAATGAGAAAGGGTGACGTCACACCTAAAGTTATGAGATGATGATGTATGAGTCCAATGCTTGGTTGCGTCGCAAGGGCCAACCCCCGCCTCCTACCTAGTGGAGGTTAGCCCACTTGATTGGCGGCGATGGACACTAGACCCCATCGGTGGTTAGCAACCACTCTGGTGTGAGCGCAGCTGGGTCGTCAGTCAAGTTGGGAACAGAAGTGGTTGTAGTCGTTTGGCCACGACTACATGAGCGAAGGACTAGAGAAAGAGCGCTAACCCGGGCAAGCCGGTATGCGTAAGAAAAAGAATGAGAAGACGCTAACCCGGGTAAGCCGGTATGCGTAAGAAAAGGAAAGAAGGACGCTAACCCGGGCAAGCCGGTATGCGTAAGAGAACCCCATGCATAAATTATGAAATGAATGTGTATGAACGATGTGATGAACAAGTATATGATGCATGAGTATATGATGATATATGAGTATGTAATGTATCAGTATATAAGGATGTATGTCTATGTAGTCGTCAAGAGAACGCTCGAGACGACCTATGTATATACGCGAAGTAAAGATAATAAGCACGAGAACTTAGATAAAAAAGACTAGTTCCCCAGTCACCTAGTAAAGTAGATAAAGCCGTTCAGGACTTAGGCCAGATAATAATCAGTAGGATATTAGTATGCATGTTCACTTAGAAACACCTGAGCGGCCGGTTGATAAGTGAGTTAAAAGGATCCCCCGACGCCAAGGTAAACCACTGAGGACGAATGTTCTCACCCCCACTCACTTATACTTCCAGGGGTAGACGTGAGCTATGAGGAGCACCAAGAGGATCAGGAAAGAACAGAGGACAAGCTACCGATGACGGACGGACAGATCTTCAAGGCTATGAAGACTTGCTTAGTTGGCTATGCGATGGACGCACTTTTATTATGTGTATGGATGATTATAACATGTACATCTACTTTATTATAATATTATATGATTGGTTGTACTTATCTGTGAAGGACCAGGTACTTGCTTAGGTAAATAATCATGCTATGAATGACTATTGATTATAAGCCTCAAGCTCTATCGTTTGTCTTATATACTTTGATTCACACATGGCTCATATTTTGTAATTATGCACTCAGTAGAAAAGTTTTAAATTGGTCCATATTTTCCTTAATCAAGTATTTTCGAAAAGGTAATAAGGGACTATAAGTATTCCCACCAAGTGATTAACAACCTAGTGAGCATTGCGTACTACTCGAGAGTATGCAGTTAGCTAGGGTGTTACAACATTCATCACCGACACCTCACTACTCACCTCCACTACCACAATCATCGTCACTGTCACCACAACCGCTTATTTCCGCACCACTATAGTCGCTACCATCACCACTACCCATCAGTACTGTCGTTGTCACCTTTAGGACCACCACCACCGTAATACACCAACTAATTTTTATTTTATTTTATTGTTATTATGGTTATTTTTTATTTAATTATTATTTATTATCAATTTAAGTTAATTTATTATTTAAAGGTCATTATGATAAAATACATATATTAGCAATTTTTTTGATATACCAAATGTGGTAATGTAAATTGTCATTTACACTATATGTGCATACCAAATATTGAAATGTAACATTATTAATAATATAAAAAGCAATAATTTTTCTCATAGACAATCTAGATTACTAGCAATCTTGATAAGCAATATACCAAACACGCTGACTTAGATTAATAGGTAGAACATAATTAAGTGAAAAACCAATCTTAATATACCATCTCCCGAAAAATTATCGGAATGAAATTAAATCTTAATAGCATGTCATATATCAGAATTAACGCTAGCGAGTTAACACAATAAGTGACCACTTTTGCATTATTTAAGCGGTAAGAAATTAAAAGATATATAGAATATTTGAAGCTAAACTGTGTCCCACTTGATCTTTCAAACTAAATTGCATAGAAATATTGATGTCTCATTGGCAGAGCATCGAAATGTTGATTGAAAAGTGCTGTTTGTTTGTTTTCAATTTTATTTTTATCCTTTTTCCCTGTTTGTCATCATGTCTCAAAAACGAAGATCCTAGAGATACATGCATGCATAAATAGAATGAGGTACAAGATATTGGTACAAGATAAGGTACCATACTTAGCTCATGAATGAGGTATGATGACCCATGAGAACATGTCCCCTCCATGGATACACCCAAAAACCATTGAACCATAATCTATAGGTCCACAACTTGTGTATATATAAAGTATACTTTATATAATTGTACATGCATGTGTTTGAATTAGCCTCCATTTCTCATCACCTTCTCAGAACCCCACCCCCCACGTTCTCACATTCAATATGTTTTTCCTATCCTCATATATGTAGATTCTGATCGGAATCCAATTGGAGCAAGCCACAAAATAGGAAATCAATTTTGGATGTTAAGTATAGAAAAATATTAGAGTTTGAGTTCCTTAGAGATATGACTTAGATAGTCTTTTATATAGAGTTGTGCACTGATTCTTATCCCTTATGAACTAGATTTTAATGTTGAGTTAGATTTACTTAATTCTCAAAATGAAATCAGAGTCTACCTTAAAATCGTTAATAGGCCATCCTATATCTAGTTCTGTAAACTCCACGCTCCAGATATCTTGTCGTGAGAGTCAGAGGATTTACTCTGTTCTCAAGCATAGAAACTTAGATGGGATACTTCGCATTAAAAAAAATGTGGCCTAATACACAAGGCTACAACGTGATGCGGGGAGACTGTTCCTTACCTACAAATCATAGGCAAAATAACCTTACACTTGCGTGAAGGTTGCTCCTCATATTTGCATAATTAAGGTCCACCAATTATTAGCACCTTCATCTTCCCTAGCAGAATTAAACAAATGAAGGTCACCTTATAATGAAAAGAAATGTAATCAGGGAGACCAGAAGACAGAAAATTTATTTATAGGGTTACCCTATTGCTAACAATGTTCTTGGTAGGGGAAGCAACCTGACGTGATCTAGATCTAGTGCTTGCTTTTCTCAGTGCAGAAAGAATCAAACAGCACTTGTTGGTGTACCATATGGCCAGCTAATATTTCTATCTTCTAAATTGTGCAAAAGCTTTGAGAGAGGGGTCTTCCGGTGTTGGCATGTCTCTAGGGTCTACCAATTTGATCCCATGATTAATTTGTTTACATGTGCATGCTTCCACTTATTTTTCTTTAATATTAAACCTCAAGATTTTGGCCCCAAAAATTGGTCTTTGGATCATATGAAAACGAGGGTGCTTTCATTATGTGTTTGTGTCAGATCTTATGCTTCATATAATATTAGATATACAACAATTTATATAATTCGAAATGATCAGCGTATAACTAGGTGTGCCTTTTTTATTCTATTTTCCAAGAGTCATCCTCATTTATGATATCATTTTGTAATATTTATACAATGTTGCACGTAGATGGTAATTAAGTATTAATATTTTTGTATTGGGCTGCTTGAATCTATATAATAACTTATATACACACATATTTCAGTGCGTGTCTGTGGTGCATGCTTGAGAATTATTTCTCTAACCTTTTTTATTTTGGACATGTAGGACATCACAGCTAATGGACCAAATACCAATATTAATTTGGAGACTGATGACGTAGTAATGGAGCTTGCAATTGGCCAGTTAAATCCAATAATTGTTTTGTTAGTAGCGAGGAAGCTCACTATACACTGAGGCGAGCATTTCCCATAATTTAAACTTTACTTAAAATATTAAAAAGGAACTCCCGGTAAGGCTAATTAAATCGGTTGGCTAATTAGGTCATATATTTTAAGAATTTTATATCTCTGACAAGTGTAAAACATTTTTATGTTAATATTATATATAATCAAATTATTTTAAATGTTTGACTACTAGACGTAAGAATCATACATATTTATTAATGTATTTTTCCCCCCTCTATTAGGGTTTGTGCAATGTTGTCGGTGTGCGGTTTCTTTTTTTAGGTTGCCTACCCGGTATCTAAGGCTTAGCCTTGACTAATCCGGGTTGACCCGGGTCGCGCACCTGGCTATGGCGGATGAGTCTTCCAGCGGGAATAACTGCGTACACAAGGTCTCGACCTTGCTTAAGCGATACCACTTAGACCAACCCCCGTTGGTCGGTGTGCAGTTTCTGGTGTGCTCGTTCAGGGTCCACAATGTGCTAGATCTCTTATTTCTAGTTTAGGCTTGCCCCGATTGACATCACCAAGGATTCTCAATCTTCTCCAAGATCTCGATTGGGTTTGCTGTGCTTACGGAAGCATCGTCTATGGCGAGATTTTTTGTCAAGAAATCGATCATGTAGGCTAGAAGCTTTTGCATCTGGTTTTGTTGTTTGGCTAGTGGGTCCCCATTGATCTCGTCTTCATCTGGTCGTTGGTGAGTAGAAGCAAATCTCTCAATTTTCTAGGTCAGCGGGGGTGGAGCAACAAAATAGTTAGATCCCTTTGTTGTTGCGTCTATTATTAACTAAGGTCATGTTGATCACAGATCTCTGTGGTTCAGGGGTTGTCGTTCAAAAGAGTAACCATGGAGGAAAAAGTGGACGAACATGATGAAGATGAACAAGGCGATGAATGGAGGCTGGAGATCGAAATCTAAAAATTGGAAGGTTTTAGGGAATGGTGGTTGTGTCTATTCAAGGAAGTGGGAACCGCTCTGAATGACATATGTTTTCATGTTCCTGGTTGCACCCGCAAAGTGGGATGCCTCTAGCCCAGATCAATGAATCTATGCAGAACAATACGAATGTTCTCAGGAATCCTTGGAGTAGAGTCACTGATTTCCATTTACAGAAGAATTAGGGCTAGAATCCTCAACTTGAGAAGAGCTCGAGGGGCTCAAGAAAATTTATTTTCCTCCTTATCAGTTTTTTAATTTCTAAGAATTCTAATTAGGCTAGTTTCCTTACGAAAGTTTTTCAGGAACGTTTTTCATAAAAACATGCACTTTAACTTTAATTAAAAACAAATAAAACTTTTTTTCTTCTGAATAAACATAAAATCTCACAATAAACATAAATATACATGATTAAATACGCGACTAGTCTGAAGATCCTGTCTGTATACAATTGGAACACTCTATACATGACTTGATTACAAAATAAAAATAAGACTAACAATTCCTATAGGTAGCTTCACCTCAAGGTGAACTGTTGACTCTTGGATTCTGACGTCACTGTACTGACCATAAACTCCATGCACTGTTACTCTGCTTCATAACCTATAACTGGAGGGGGAGGTTGAGGGGTAAGAACTCTAGAAAGAGTCTCAGTGAATGGTCATCCACATGACGCCATGGAACACTTCAAAAAACACAACATGCGGATGCAATACATAATATAATAACAACATAAAACATTTCTATAATAATAAATAGTAGATAAAGCATTTGAAAATATAATTTAGTTAGAAGTTTTCTAGATAGAAGTTCTGAGCATTACAGTTTTGCTTATGATGCATTACTATGGACACACTGCCCAAGTATCTAGGGCACAATAGTTGGGGATACACTACTCGAGACCATAGATTCCTGATAGTTAGTCTTGACACACTACCCAACTATCTAGGTCATGATAGTAGGGGATACACTATCTAAGTCCATAGATTTCTGATAGTTAGTCCTAATCTACATGATACATGACACTAGGCATCACGGGCTGCCATGTCCGAGCTTTACGATTTTGCCCTAAATCTACATGAAACATATTCTACTTTACGATCGTATAAGGTATACTAGGGTCAATGTAGGTTGTCGTTGACGTTCAGTTTTATCCTAGATATACTCCCATGAAAACAATTTTATAACATAACATGATCATATATAATAACATAATTCTTTATTTGATATTGATAGTATAAGATGACTTAATATCTATTAAATGTTTTATCTTAGAAAAATATAGGCAGACTAAGTTCTCATGCTTAGAAAGGTTTCCAGATAAGAGAGATGTGTTAGAATGGACAACTTAAATTAATACCAAGTTTTATCCTAGCCAGAACTTTTCCTTAACAAAAATCTTCTTCTACCAGAATCTTTTCTTAACCATAATATTTTGTTAAAGGTTTAATCAAATAATATAAATATCTATATAACTTAATACTAATAATCATACACACATAACATGACTTATTAATGCAATAAAACATGTGGTCCCATGCGGTTCTAAAATAGTTTCAAGACTTTCTAAAATAGTTTCATAAATATCTACTTTATAAATAAGGAGTTTCTAAATAAATAATTATAAGGAAATAATTAATTAAATGACTTCATTAATAACTAATTAAATAAAATAATTCTTAATAATAACTAACTTCATAGATACATAAAATAAAATACTGAGTTCTTCCTCCTAGGACTTTATAAAACATGCATAAATAAAATAATTCTAAAATAAACAAATAAATAAATGAATGAAAAATTTTAAAGATAAATATGTGGTCTAAAATAGACCATGAAGAAAGTCATTCACCTGAAATGGCTGATCGTTAAGGAGCACTAAGTTGGGATCTCCTGACACCCTAAGTGGAGGCACTGCTTCCCCACGAACGAAAAATGAGAGGGAGGAAACAAAAATAATTGGAGCAAAAAGTCTCACAAAAGTGGATCCTCTCAAGCTTTTAGGTGAATTAACAAGCTTAAACACTCATGAGAAACTTCTATATATAGGGGAGGAGGAGACCCCCTTCTATTGCTACTATCGATGTGGAACTAATTGTCGCGCCACTGCAGCGCGCCCAACACGCGTCTAGTGCGAGACATAATACATCTCACTCAAGATGAAGCTCCAAAAACAATGTTTAGCCCCTGTGAACAGCATCTCACGCGAGACATTACATGTGTCGCGCGAGATGAAGCTCTTATGAACAGTATCTCGGGCGAGACACTGCACGTCCCCTCCCTTTTTTCTAAGGGTAGTCACACCACCAAAGTCCCAAAATGGGAGGAGGTTTACAAAGACGAATTAGTCTCAATTTTTATCATACAACAATAGCAACTAATCCTTTTTCTATTACATGGTGTCGACTACATAAATCAGATGAAGCTATAAAGTAATGTCAAAAATCATATTTGCATTCAAACCATTTATCTTTGAGGATGAGTTTGGATAGCAAATGATTATTTTGTGCGTGCTTTTATTGAACTGGTTTTACAACTTAGGGCACGTTTGAATAACACAACTTTTGACATTTTTTAACTTTTTAAAAGTCAGAAATTATATTTTTAATTTCTGTCATATTTGACTATACAACTTATTATTTATTAGAAAGTCAATTTTACTGTTTCTGAAAAATTAAAATATTTAACTTCTCAAAAAGCACTTTTTAAAATACTTAGAATAAAAATTTATTTTGTTATATTTTTAAATACAAAATAACTTATTTATAAGTTACTTTTCAAAAGTTCATTTTGTGATAAGCTGCTTACTACTTCCCAAAAAGTAATTTTAGCACTTATGGGGAAGTTAGAATATCTAGCTTTTCATAAAAGTCATATGCACAATTTTCTAAGAATAATGACTACACATCCAAACACATAATAACCATTTTACAAGTTACCTTTTATAAAAGATCTTTTGTGATAAGTTCATTTTATATAAGGGCTTAATCAAGTTGTTTACCCAAACAGATAATAAATATCTTTATTACAGTCTCACTTATGGGTCTCCTTCTACCTCTTACTAATAAGTTACATATTATCTTATCTACTCGCCTTATTGATACTTCTTTCAAAAATGCTACTTGAACATATAAAAATGTGTAGACGTCTTGTTACTTCTCTCATACACATCATGTGGCCACTGATGTGACATAATGGGTCACATAATGTGTGTAAGAGAGTTGACAAGGTGTTTATACATTTTCATATGTTCAAATAACACAACTGGTACTTCTTTAGGTCTTTTCCTAATATGTTCAAACCTTTATTTTGAAATAATAAAATAATAAAATTAAATCTTATTATATAAGCAGACAATATCTTATACATGACTATACTTGGATGGGGAAGTTTTGTCCCTCCTACCTGGTTTGAACAAGATTGTCACTTAAACGAGGATACATGTGATCTAGATTAGAATATCTTATGTGTGAGTCAATAACTATTGACAATTAATTAATAGAAAAATGTTTGGGAGACTTAACACATCAACTTACTTATCAATATATTCACTTCTATAAATGATACATGACATTTTTAGAGGCAAAATAGAAAGAAAAATGCAAAGTGTCATGCAGATAAATAGGTAAGTTGGTGAGTTAGATCTCTCAAACATTACTTTAAACAAATATAACAAATATTAATATTAAAATTCGCAACTACAAATACCTTACCAATTATACCCTTACATTTTGATAGAAGTTATATTTATCTAGAAACTATTTTTCTTAATTGAATTGAAAAAGAAAAAATAGAAAAGCTTAATAACTAAGATAACTCCTGTCAAAGTGCAATTAATTAGCTACTTACTGGCAAAGAAAACTTGAATGGGACATAACTTAAAGGATACATTGTATTTAATTTCCTACGGTTAAATTCGTCTAATACAAAGAAAGTTAGCTAAAAAGGGAAANAACAAATGAATAAATACTGGAGGTGCATATGTAAACCTTTTGCAATTTCATAATATATTTTTGTATTTTTGTTTTCCTTAAGCCAGTTGGAGATCAAACATGACCCACCGTATGTCCAGCTAGATCCCTTGGTTGTTGATGCTCCTCCTATATATATATAAAAGCCCCATAACCAAAGCCAATCCACTCATCATTTGCATCAAACTCTCTTTCAAGATCCTCTTCCATCCACCAAAAGGAAAAAAAAGGTCTTACAAGAGTCATAAAATTGAACTATGGCTTGCTGGTCTGCAGAAAATGCCACCAAGGCCTATCTCAGCACTTTGAAAATGGTTAGTATTACACTCTCTTTAACGTGTCTCTAACAACTTTAATTTCTTTCATACCATCTTTATTAGATCAATCTCTTAACATCACAAAACTTTTAGTCTTTTCCACAACAAATTCCTCTGTATCGAACGTGATATTAGATATTAGATATGCTACTAACTGTATACACGTCATAGTAGATGTTAGATATGCTACTAGCTGCACACACACAATCTGTGTATGGTCAGAAACATATCCAACCCAGGACAATCTCTCCTTTTACACATGAGAATCTTTTTCATGATCTGATTTTGGGGTCATTTTTTCAGGGTCAAAAGGCGAAAGAGCCAGATGTGGCAGAGTTCATATCCGCACTAGCTGGCGGAAACAACGCACAAAGGATGGTGGTGGCGTGTGCCGAAGCAGCCGGCTCCACCACCCTAGCCCTGGTAGCCGCCGCTCACCAAACCGGCGGCCGAGTGACCTGCATTGTCAGAGGCCATGAAGAGCTAGCTGCCTCCAAAATCTCCCTGGGACCAATTGCCTCTCACCAAGTGCAATTCATGGTTGGAGAGCCACAAGAGCTTCTTCTATCAGGGCATCTTGGATCAGCAGATTTTGTGCTCATTGACTGCAACCTTGAAACTCATGAACAAATTCTGAAAGCAGCTCAAGAGGGTGGGAAGAAGCAGAACAATGGCACAGTTGTTGTTGTTGGATACAATGCATTTGGATGCAGAGGTTCTTGGTGCTCATGTGGAACAAGGACTCAGTTGCTTCCTATTGGAGAAGGGCTTCTGGTGACCAGATTTGGTGGGAGTGATTCTTCTAGTCCAAAATGTGGCAGCAGAATGGGGAAAATCAGAAGCAGATGGGTCGTTAAGGTAGATAAGTGCACTGGAGAGGAACATGTTTTCAGGGTCAGGCTTCCACAAGGGAAAGTGATTCATGCTTAATCATATGGTTAATTTGGATTTTGGACATCCATTATTTATATAACTAGGATTACTCTATTTTATTGTTGAGCAAAATGGAGTACTGAATTTTTCTTCTGTTGAGAGGCACTAGGACTAGGAGTTAGTCCTATTTTTAA
>QANU01050817.1:17834-87506 GCA_003254905.1 Nissolia schottii
GAGTTAAAATCTACCTACGAGTTTACGAGTTTACCTCAAAATGTACAAATTTGTTAACTTTGTTAGATACTTACCTAACTTTGTTTATATTAGATAATGTATATTGAGTTTATTTTGTTAATTTCATATATTTATCATAATTGAGCTATGTTTTATTGAACTATAAAATAATACATATACTGAATAAAGTATGACATAACCACTAAGTGTCATGCATTAACGTGTATTTTATGATATGTCTTTCATTAATTTAATTTAAAGTTAACATTATTCAATTTCAATTATAAATACATTACTTAATTAAGTTTAGTTCCTAATTATATTGCTTATAACATATTTTTTTACGTATGTAAACTCATACGAGTTTACGAGTCGAGTTTACGATCCGAGTTTGCTGAGACTCCACGAGTTTACTTAAACTCTCGAGTTTGACAACCTTGCTTAAGAGCACCTTAAGCTCATTGTTCTGCGCTAACTATAATTAATAATTATAATTTGAACCCCCTTCTGAGGCTGCTACCTTCTCTAACGTGGGGGCAGTGTGGTTTTGTCCCTGTGAATTGCAGCAAAAGCCTTGATATAATTGCTGGTTGCATTGCTTGTAATATTATTATAGCATCATGCAAGAGTTTAATGATAATAATAATTCCATTTGCAACCAGTTTAATTTGCACTCAAAGACAGCTAACCAATGCTTAGGGGTTTAGGGAATCACTTCCAGCATTAACATGTGAGGTTGATAGGTACTGTCTTTAGGCATTAATTCAGGGTTTAAAATATGTTTTTCGCATATTGCTTAAAAGGTTAGAATGTTCACATTAATGGTTTTGCAATACCCAAAGATAAAGAAAAAAAAATATATTTTTAGCTCTTTATAGTTCAAAAATGTTCACCCTCCATAGTTTACTATGTCTTTATTTATTTATTGATTGTCAATAATTTATTTTCAAACTTTTATTTTTGGTCAATTATATTTTATTTTCAATTGAAAATGGAACACAGTGACGAACCAAGAAAGACATTGGGCTGAAATTTGGAGAATTATGAAAACATGTAATAGGCCTGTTGGCGGGTTGGCTAACTAGTATATGGAACATGCACCCAATAGACAACTGGCTCAAAAGAACCCCATGAGAATAATATCCTTCTAACCACAGAACATTGAGCCCAAGAAGGCAGTACATGTGGGAACAACCATCCCCTCCCTGACTGGTCCAGTGTCCACAAAAATGTTGGTCTCCCTGCCTCCATGTTTTATAAGGTATATTTGAGTAGGCCCCATCTCATTGTGTTGCAACTTGCCAGATCTCACATGTTGTCTTGGGTGGGTTTACGATGGATTATGTCCCTTCGATCAGTACCGGAATTGTGCTTCAGATAGGATTGCCTCAGCCAGAAGATATGTTAAAAAGAAAATTAAGCAGAACCTTTTAAAGGAGATGTGTACTTAGTGTTATGTTTATAGATGGGTTTCGTATCCTATCCCACAAATATAAAACTATCGAATGCAATATCATATAACCCTTTGAAAATAGGTAATAGATGGTTGCTTAAATACTTCATGGGATAAATACTTTATGTTGTTTAATTTATTTATTTTTGATAATTTTTACAATTAAATTCATAAATTTTGTTATCATTTTATGTTCTATATGATCGTAATAAATTTTTTATTAGTCAAATAATTGAAAGAGTCAACTTATAAAAGATTTAAAGATCTGTCTATCATTTGATTTTACGATGCATCTCTGTACAAATATTATATTAAAAAATATTAATTTATCACACTAGATCATATAATCCATTAATATTCATTAATATATCATATTAGATCATGAAATGATAATAAAATTTGATGAATTTACTTGTAAAAATTATCAAAAATTGATAAATTAAGTAGCATGAGATATTTATCTTATGGGGCATTTGAGAAACCACCTTAAAAATATTAGTGTATATTTTTTTTTTACAAATCACGGGGTTTATATATAATATTACCCGAATTTAGGAGAACTCAGTATAAGTTATCCAAATGTTTATTATTAAACTTATAAGATGTGTATGCAAGTTTAATTTAAAGAGGGGAGATAAAAAAAGTAAAAGACTTGTGAGATTACCTCTAATCACGAGTTTTACATCTTAAGAGGATTTTTTTTAATAAAAAAAATTAACTCTCCAAAATCACTCAAAGCTCCAATTTCGTAATTTTCAATATCTAATTGTTTTTAAAATGAAAAAATTATAAAAATACATCATAAACTTTCGATTTCATTTCTTCCATTTATTTTACATTCACAAACAAAGATAAAGAGAGTTCTCAATACCTTCTTTTCATTTCCCTCTCTTATAATTTTCCTTCCCTTTCCATCAAATCTCAAATAAGTGTTGAGTATTTTTTTTCACGTGGGCTGCAAAGTGATTAAGAATAACATTTCTCAAAATAAAGTAAGATGTAACTAGAATATAAAACTATGTAAAGAACTTTTCTTTTTAAAAGGTCTACTATTTCTATAATACAGGTGAGAGACAAGCATTGTGATTTGTAGGGGTGTACATGTGTCAAGTTTGCCTTTACCTGAACCCGATACTATATTTAGATCGGACCAATTTTGAGACCCAAATCCGACTCTAAATCTGAATAGACCCAATTATCTTTGGGTCGAATTAAAACTCGGGTTTGGACAGGGCCCAAAACAGGCCAATGCTATCTCAAACCAAAAAATAAAAAAATGACATCCATTAAAAAATAAAGTTGAAAAAAATTGCAAATCAACTATTTCATTTCTCATTTTGCTTCCTATTTGAATAAGCATCATAATTCCTAACTAAACACCCATTAGTTTCAAATACAACAACAAAATGACATAAAATTTTTAATCTTAGCATTCTCATTCAATCTTCCATAGTTTTAGAACACAACACAAATAACAACAAAATAATGGGTGCACTCATTAAGATACATAAATTAAGAGAATTATACATACTCATGTGTTAGGTTTCTACTTGCTACACATTAAAATAGACATATGGTTTAATTATAATAGAATATCTCAAAAATGTTGCACTATAAAATGTACATAAGTCGCATTGGGCCGGATTTTCTTTTACCCGAACTCGACCCTATATTTTGACGAGACCAATTTTAAAAAGCGAATAGACATTGATGAAGAGTTTTGGAAAGTAAAGGGTAGAGTTGGGTAGGATAAGAGTTTAGATATTTTTCTATAAGTAGAGTTAGAGCTTTTATTTGTAAAACTCGCGGTAAGATAGAGTAAGGTTTTTTCTTATCTAACAGGTTGAAGGTTAGGTTAGGGTTAAATCAAAACCCTATTTATTGTCATCCCTATTACAATGATAATAGATAAAAAAGAAAGTCAAATTATGTGCAATGCTTTTTTAAAATAAATTACGTTGCAACAAGCGTAGTTGCATTGCAACAATCGCAATACTCACAATCGCAGTAACAACCGAATATAATACCATGCTCACAACTAAAAAGGGTTCTAGAACACTCGTTTATATATTATTAGTCAACAACAATTCCTCCCTTTTTATGACAATTTTGTGGAAAAAAAAAAAATATTACCAACAACCATGGTTTTAGATGTGGTTGCAATCATGGATATGGTGGTGCTGCGGTAAATTTGCACTTGATGCTTTGACAGTTACTGCTTTGATGCACTTTTGGACACCACCGAAACAGCAATATTGCAACTGTAATTGCAGTTTGTCGCGGTTGCTGTCAAGAATAATTTCTCTTAAAAATTTAAGTTTACAAGCATTAAAAATTTATTTGTTTTACATACATCTCTCATGTAAGAATTCTTTTAACTTGAAATGTAAACAATATTTATAAAGAGAGGTCAACAAAAATGTAACTCTTAACAATCATAGAAGCTATGATGCTATGTTAAAAACCATCTCTCAAACAAACTTATGTTGATAGCAGAATAATTTTATATCTTTTCCTACCATTCATAACTTCGCTAAACAACCTAAGAAATGCATGAAGCTAGCTTTCTCGGAAATGAATGATAAAGAAAACAACTTTGATTCAGTTTAAAAGTTTTACTTGATCAATAATCATGACTTGCACTGATGTTGAGATTCCTTCCTGATTGAAAATCTGGACATGCATTCACCTTCTACAGAAAATACATTCACCAAATTACAGGTGATTTGAAGAAAGAAATGCCTCACAAAGTCCCTTGCCTAAGCCACAACCTAATGTCCAAGAAGACATTCACATACAACAAGCTAGTCCTTAGTTAAGGACACAGAACAATATTAATCCCTAAAATGTCACAACGAAAACCATGAGCCAGTTAGCACTACAATTTTGAGATGACGGATAAAGTAGTTTTTTTCAGTCATGGAAGTCTCTCAGAGACAGCTGCTACAATTCCCCAGTTCTTGAACAATGGCTGCCATAGATGGCCTCTCAAAAGGAGACTCATGGCAGCAAAGCAAAGCAATCTTCGCCAGTTTAGCCGCCTCATATTCAAAGAACCTCCCATGGAGATTCGGATCAATGAGTTCTTGGAATCTCAAGGATTCTGCAGCAAGCCTAATCGGGCTAGTTATCTGCTGCTTCCCGGAGAGGATCTGGAGAAGCAGCACCCCAAAGGCATAAACATCGCTCCTCTCGGTGAACCGGCCGGTGTTGGTGTACTCTGGAGCCAGGTAGCCCTTTGCTGCGCTAGCCTTGAGCGCAGAGAAGACAATGTCATTAGCAAGAAGCTTGTGCAGGCCGGAATCAGCCAGCAGCGGGTTGTACCGCTGATCGATGAGCACTTTCTCGGCTGAGATGTTTTGGTGAACAAGGACTGGCTTGTTTGCCTTGTATGCATGTAAATATGCTATACCTGATCAAATAAAACAAAAAACGATCACTACCTTCTCAATGTGAATATAGATTCAAACGGTTGTAGATCAATCAAAACATAGCTCTTAAGCAATCAAGAATCTCTCTTTCAAAAAATGGAGCAAGGAAGTTTCTTCTATAGTGTCAAAAGTTATAGGAAAATAATGTAACCAAGTGTGGGATAGAAAAGGCAACCTTTAGCAATGCCTCTCGCAATGGAAACTCTAGTTGACCATTCAAGGACTTGTCCATCACCTTCCTTCGCATCAAGGAAGCGCGACAGATTTCCGTTAGAGACAAAGTCATAAATCAGGAAGCATTCGCCTCGCCCCCTTGAGCAGCAAAAGCCCCTCAACCTCGCCAAATTATCGTTCCTCAGCGACATCAGAGCGTTCAGTCCCCTCAAAAACTCGCCTTCATCAGACTTGCAACTAGACTTACTGATGCTCTTCACCGCAACAACAGATCCATCTCTCAGAACTCCTTTGTATGTTGCACTGAAGTTACTCTTACCCAACAGATTCGACTCCGAGAAATACTGAGTAGCCGACTCCACTTCATCCAAGTTGAACCTGAATCTCTGGAACACATCTTCTCTATCTCCATTCAAGTTCCTACTTTCAGCCAAAGGGTCCCATCCATTAGTGTACTCAAGGCTGGCCAAAGGAGAGCCACTTTTCCTGTACATGCCCTTGGCTTCATCGGTACTCGGACGGCTATCAGAGATGTGGAACGAACTTCCTAGCTTCTGTTTTCGCCTGCGGTGTAATGTGAAGGTCAAGACACCAATTGCTGACAATGCTATTACAACCACAGTTATACCAACAGCAATGGATGTTGCCTGATCATTTGATTTCGATGAGTTTAGGCACCGAGTTCCATTGCAAGGTAACTTCACATTTGCGGTTTCTGGGATATCCCTTGTTAATGCTCCATAAGGTTTAGGTCTGCTGGGATTGACTGAAGCATTGCAAGTTTTCAGGGATGGGATCCCAACTCCACATAGCCCCACATTGTGCTCATACAAGAATCCGTCATTTAGTCTCTTCAGAGCTTCATCAAAACCAAAGGAAAGGCAAAACTAGTTAGCACATTTCAGATTCCAGATTGATCATTTCAGATTAAGCAAAACATTTACTAACAAAGTTAAAAATGGCAGCCCGGTGAAAAGGCCGTTTCCAAGATTTTGACCGGTCAAGTGACTAGGCAACAACCTTTCGGAGTCTTTTTGGTTCATCTTTTCATTTCATGTATATCGTGTTTTCAGAATTTTGTAAAACATATAGTGAAAACAGGAAACGGAATTTTACTGCTTTTGGTATTTTCACTATTTCATTCACAAAATCCTTAAATTAATACATGAAATGTAAACGGATGCCAAATAGACCAAGGCTCAACCTTTACTAAAGAAATTGAAAGAGCCAATAAAACTAAATTTATGCAGCAACATCATTATTACCAAGAGGTACATTCCCTGAAAGAGTGTTGTTGTGAACATCCAGAACCTTCAGTGAAGGAGCATCAGCTAGGCTAGTGGGAATGGAACCAAAGAGAAGGTTGGAACTCAAATCTAGCCTCACCAGCGCACCCAAATCACCAAGACTAGCAGGGATAGCACCAGTTAACTGGTTTGACTGCAGAGCAACAACACTCAGCTTTCTCAAGGCACCAAGCTGGGTAGGTATGCTTCCAGTCAAATGATTATAACAAAGCTGCAACACTGCAAATCAAGTGAAAATAAGCACACAGCCAAAGTTTGAACCTTCAATGGAACACTATCTGTAAGCAAAGCTGAAGAAATCAACAGGGAAAAAGTCATATTCTTGATAGCAACTTCATTTTTCAATTGATAGCAACAAAATGAACAAAACCAAGCTCAAATCTTTCAGTTAAACCCATTACAAATCAGCACTTAAATGAACACAAACATAAACAGACTTTTTAATACATCAAAATTTGAAGAAAAGACAAGACCAAGAACAATTTAACAAAAGAAAAAAGTTATAATCTTTTTCAACAAATTACAGATACTAATCCAAAAGGTACAACAAGATGAACAAAACCAAGTTCAGATCTTTCAGTCAAACCCATCACTAACCAGCACTTAAATGACCACAAAAGGAAACATACTTTTTAAACCATCAACATTTGAAGAAAAGTCAAGACAAAAACAAAGAAAAAGTTTGAATCTTTTTCAACAAAAAATGACAACTACTACTAACCTTGCAAACTCTCCATGTTGCCTATCTCAGGAGGGATTCCCCCAGAGAGATGGTTCACATTCAAGTACAAGTCAACAAGCTCAGTCAAGTTTGCAACTTCCCTCGGTATCTCTCCATAAAGAGAGTTATAATGCAGGTATAACCCTGTCAAGTGCTTGAGGCCACCAATGGCTGGTGAAATCTTCCCTGAGAGGCCCTTTCCCTGCAAAGAGATGTTTGCAACTTGGCCCTTGTCATTGCAAGCCACCCCTTCAAGAGAACCATCACAAGGGTTGCCATTGATTCTCCATGAGGAGAGGTAATGGCCCTCTGGGTCCAAACTTGCCTTCAGGTCCATGAGTGTTCTTAGCTCTTCATTAATCCCACTGACACATGTTGTTGGGTTTAAGAAGGAAACCATGAAGAGTAGAACAAAGAAACTCATTTTTCAGTTTCTGGAGAGATAAAAGGCTAAGGATTTAAGGTAGATTGTTGGCTTTTTTTTTCCCTCTACTTGTTGTCACTCAACAGTAACAAGAACTGGCTTTTAGAGTCAGAGTTCTTATTCTGTGGAGAGTTCTTGTGAAGCAAAAAGAGAGTTGGAGAAGGAAGTGGTTGAGTTGCAAATATGACAAGTGAACTGGTCATGTATACTAAAGTGGAGGAGGAAAGAACTATAAATGAAGACAAATGATATTTCTTCTCTGACATTATTTCCAGTCAAATTTTATGTATCATTAAATAAGATATTATTAATATTTATTAAATTTCATTCAATTTAATAAAAAAATGATGAGATGTGAGTTGAGTTAAATACATGAGTATAAATAACACAATTAGACATGTTTTCAAGTATTATTTTTAAGCATAACTTAGTGTGTATTAAAAAAAATTTAAAAATTAAATTTATTTTAATAATATTTTATTTTAACAATTAATGAAAGCACCGTTGATACAAATATAAATATTGACAAAATTACACATCAAAGGCTAACTATTAAAATGAGAGAGTTTAATTTCTTATAAGGGAGTTTTTTACTCTCTTGCCCCTGCTACAGGAACTAATTTCCAAAATACTCCTGTTTTAAAACATATTTCATGAATTCGCCAACGCGTTAGGCGAATTTGAGAAAAAATAAAAAGAAAAATTTTAAAATTTGTTTAATTAAAATATAAGCAAATATGTCCACCATGTCCTCCCATACAACATACATACATATTTGCTTATATTTTAATTGAACAAATTTTTTATTTTTATTTTTTCTCAAATTCGCCTAACGCGTTGGCGAATTCAACCTGAATTCGCCAAACGCGTTGGCGAATCCTGCCACGTCAGCTGAAAGGGGGTAGTCATGAAATATGTTTTAAAACAGGAGTATTTTGGAAATTAGTTCCTGTAGCAGGGGCAAGAGAGTAAAAAACTCCNGATATAATATTTAATGTTCTAATTTATCTTTAACTTTTTTTTATTATTGTTCTCATTAATCCCTCAAAATGTTGAAGATGATTTTAACATTTTATTTATAAAACACGAATAAAGATCGAATAGAGCATATTTCTCATGGGTTAAACTCTCAATCATTTCTACCCAACCCATAAAATCAATCATCAATCAAAGGTGATAAAAAAGTGGTGCTTATGCAACTTCCGATGTTGGCCTTATTAAACTCTGCAATTTCCTCGCTCAGAACACTATGACTCTTCTTATTGTAATTGGAAGTGTACGTGCCTAGCGCGTGGCAAATCAAACGCTTTTTTAAATTCAAATCCCCTGTTATCCGGTCCACAGTAATAAGCGTTTCTTTCCCCCTTGTAATTGCTGCAAAATCTTAAAAAATACAAAATTCCTGTTATTTTCTTTTTATTTATATTACCATTTAATAAAATGATGTTGAATTAATAAAATCAGATGATTCTCTTATTCATTATTTATAAATTATATATATAAAATAATTTAATTAAATGACCTTAAAAAAAATTTACATACGTCAATGTATAATGATTACTAAATTCTTTGAATCAATTCAACTTAAAGAAAATTCAAGTGTTAAAAACAATGAAAATGAATTACAATACACCCTCATTTTTTCCTACACTAAAATATTCTTATATTCTTTTGATTTACTTTCTCTCCCTACTCAAATGATGTCCTTAAAATAAGAATGAATCTTCTTATATTATTTTTTTATATATTAATTATATAAAATGCACATAACTTTATCATTTAAAAAAATAACATAAAAAAATATATTTCTCCTAAACTAATATAGAACAGAGGTACAATTTATTTTGCAATGAATGGTTGGCTAGCAGCTGCAGCTGTGTACTCTCTTTTCCTCTTTTCTCGGTCTCATTTGTGCTTACTGCTGTTCCACTGACTCTGACTTCTGACACTCCCTCCACTCTTTCCTGACATTACCTTGTTTCATAGCAATTCAAAATTTTGCTAATTGCCTTATTCTTTTCTATGGTTAACAACATATAATCTTAAAATAACAACAAAGAAGTTTCCTTAATTTGAATCATTCCATAGCCTCACTACCATCCAAAAGTTAGTACTTGGTACAATTTAGAGTATTCATGGTCTTTAACATAGTTAAACAGCATTTTTAGATAGAATATACAAAACAAATAAAATAAATGAAATGAGACAAAAAATGAAATACAATTTGTTTGAGCAAGTAACTTTCAAATTGGTTGAACAGATTAAATTTCTAGAGAGAGAATTGGACCACAGAAGCAACCATATGTTATTGGTTGCGGATAACTGAGGTTATTCAAGAAAGGGGGTCTAAATCAATTCATGGGATAAGAGAAATATTAAATGCTGCATTGCTTATTATTCTTTTCTCATCAACACATGGACTTGTGTTTCATTTTACTGCAGTAGTTTTTTTTTGGTAAATTATGTAGGTACAGTGGTTAATTAATCTATAAAGGGTTGGTTTAGATGGTTGATAATTTTGATTATTTAGGAGAGACACGCAAGTTCAAATTTTAAAAGAACAACATTTGTAAAGAGATTTTATAAATATCCCAACTATCCATAACGAGGTTATGATAAAATAACTACCTCTTAGTCACATTTATTTACCAAAATTATCTTTTATTATGTTACCACCCATTTAATTTTTAATGGGAGCAATTTTCATTAAAACTTCTCAATATTTTAATATTCCCACTCCATTTTTAAAATTTCACTTGATGCCCCCTTCGAACGCCACATTCATTAGTTATAAACAAAATGTATAACTTTTTTTGTTCTCGTAATTGAACAAGAACTGATCTATTTTTTTAAGATGAACAAAATTTTATTCATAAGAAAGTCTAACGGCACTTATAAATTGAAAAAAAAAATACATTATATCTAATGTAGACAAGAAGCAAAAAACACTCTACATTCTAAATTAACTCGGTCTGTAGCTTTGCTTCTTGCCCGAAGACTATTGATGTCTAAGCATCTTTCACATCGAAGACCAACATGGAAAACGTTGCAGGTTGAAGAATGTATTACATCTCTTTTATTCATAGATCCAATCATTTTTGTCATTTGCAACACCCTACAAAAGAGGGAAAAAAAAACCCACAAAACGAACCTAACAAGAATGCCTCTTATATTGAACCTTCCACCCAAGCTCTATTTTTTACAATTCTTTTAAACACATCCATGCTATTTTCAAACAAATACATCCACCTATATTGAATTGAAATGTACATTCAGGATTCATATGCTAAGTGTATTGGCAAATGTCCCATTGAGTCAAAAAAAAAAAAATACAAGAGGAACACTCTAGTGTACACAAAATAATCATAATGTTATTTTCCGTCAATAATAGGTCTTGAACCTTGTGGGCAGATGAACATAGATCTCTAAAATACTGACTTAATTTGTTTAACAACTTCAAGACATTAATTCTTAAGTAGATCTTTAAATGAAATTGGGAGCAAACACTGCATGAAAAGATGACAGTCATGCCTTTTCATGTCATATAGTTTCCCTTGTGCAATCTACTCAAGTTGGATGCACAACCATGTGGCATTCTCAACTCTTGCGCCTACTATGACAAAATTTCTATTTGTCATTTATCCAATGTGTAGCACTACACCTTGGGCTTAATCCAATGACCATCTGCAAGAGGCTTTAAGCACAACTCAAGACATTTATAATAGAGTGTCAAGTCTAACAATGCTTTGTCATTGTCCTTGGTTTTGTCAATGTCTATAACAATATGCATTATGTTATCAAACACATTTTTTCAATATCCATCACATCTAGACAATGACGAACCAACTTATCTTTCCAATATGGCAACTCCCAAAATATACCCTAAAGCCTAAAAATTTATAAGCTTTCCCTATTTCAATTATTTTTGGTAACCGGTTAACCCTCCTCCAAATCCTTTTCCCACTAAGTCTCTCTAGACGTTCACCATCCTCTAGTATGTTCGCCATAAACTCATACCTGTTGTACCTAAACTAATGTTTGGGGTCTAAGAACACTCTATGATAACCAAACCACAAGGCTTTCCCCCCATTATTTTAGTCTAATGTTTTAGTATCTTCCGTACAAACTGGGCATGCCAATTTTCCCTGCGTCATCCACCTAGAAAACATCCTGTTGCTTTCAACATGAAATTCTGGTTCACCGAAACGTCATAAGTAAGCACACCTAGATTCCATAGCTCTTTGTATTCATTAATCAAGGGTTGAAGGAAAACATCAATCTTTGCTTTAAGATTTGTCAGACCAGGGATTACATAAGACATAAACAGATAATAGGTTTTTCATGCACATCTTATGGAAAAGATTGTAGGGTGTTACAATAACAGGCTAACAAGAATAAGGCTTGTTAAATTGATTGTTTAGAGTAAAACCATCTTAACAAAGTCCTAACCTCACATTGCAGGGATTTGACGCAATCTCAGGATAGACTTGGTCAAAATGTTCCCAAACTTCCCCGTGAGAAGGGTGAGTCATTGTACCATCATCCCAAGCTTCAGATGCTTTCTTTTGAGAAATTTTAGAAAGGAAATGTATGTGAAATTTTGGGTGCTAGACATAGACATGGTTGTGATGATGATCTAGAGTGATGGTGGTGTTTGATGAACATTTGATGGATGATGGAAGTGGGGAGGATGATGGTATTTCGGTGGTGTTGTCGTTGAAGCGAAATGATGAGGATGATATGTGTTTGCATGATGAATGGAGTTTGGTGAGGAGAATTGAGAGAACGAATGGTGTTATCTTGTTGCTCTCTATTCGGGTTAACTAAAAGAAAGAATAAGAGAATACTTTCTCTTGGTCATGTGTCCTTGTTCTTGAGAAAGTCAAATGTTTTTCTCATTAATTTTGTTAATTTTGTGATTAATACATGGTGATAATTCACCATGCAAGGGATGAAACTGCCATGTGTAGTTGGGGGAGCTGGGGTTGTGACATGTAGCATGCCTTGCATGCCATGTGTCAAGTGGTGGATGTGTGATATGTCACTCATAAAATTTTGGCATGATTCAGATGCTCTGGGACACTAAAATGTGATCGTTTTGACTGTCTAATAGTAAATTAAATTAGATAAAGGTAAAAATGAGTCACCACTATAAAAGTGATTTTCAAGGGTACTTTTAATATATTTAATTAAATTTAGACAATTAATGAGACAATTAGTTTTGGGCTTGTAAGACTACGCGAGAAGCCTAAACCGTATTTCAGGTTTGACATTAGCCACTAAAAAGCATTAATATTGTAAATATATTTTAAATAAGGTTTAGTTTTGAGGAGGAGAGCTGGTGCTAAGAGTGATATTTCCATCAAATGAGAATTAAGTCAATTGTTAGGTAATTGATGAAAAGGAAAGTGAATTTTGTTGGTTTTAACTTTTAAGGCAAGTTACTTGACTTTTACTTTGGGGGAGTGGCTAATTGGCCAAGTGGCTGGGGGGCACATGCATGGCGACACGTGTCTCGCCACGTATATTCGTGCATGTGAGGTAACCTGCCGAGTATCGCGTATAGGCTCTAGGCGCGATTTGGGGTGTTTTGCTACCCAAAAATAAGCGTTTTAGCCCTAAAAAATCAAAATAAGTTTAAATAAGGTAAAATTAATAATTTCCTTTAAAGAAAGGATTTTAATACATGTATTTTACCTTAAAAATTCTTGATATGGAAAGAAATTCAGGTTTGAGCCCCAAAAAATTACGCGTAACGCCAAAACAGTTACCCAGGTTTTTGTAAAGGAAATTTTTTTTAAGATGACTCTAAATTAAAACAAAGATATTTAAGGTGTTTGAAATGACATGTGAATCTATGCCAAGACACCCATTGTGTATATAGGCACAAATATGAGGTTACTGAGGCCATTGGTTGGCCGACGAAGCTCATCGGGGCTTAATTGGCAACTAGAGGCTTAGGGAAAGGCTCTCCCTTTTCCAAATCATCTTAGTCATCGGGTTGACGCTTTAATTACGTGTCTAAGCCTCTCAATTATAAATAAATAAACTGTCTAATTATTTATGCTATGTCCATTATCTTATCATAAAACCAAGGGAATATGGAGTTCTTTGGAAGAAAATTTAATTCTCCTTTACAAAATAGTTTTCATATACTTTCTGCTGGGACATTGAATTGGTTGGACAATTCTCTAAGTTTTGGGGCTCATGTTTTTAATGAATGAAATCTTAGCGAGGAAGACAAAGGACATGCAAGATATACATGGGGTGCTAGAGAGTTCGTATGGCCGAATGGCCTTAGGGGAAGGGGAAGCCATGCATGGTGACATATGGCATGCCATGTGTTGCCACGTGTGGCCTAGACGCTAAGGTGTTTTATGGAAACTGAACCAAAGGGATAAAAGAAATTGGAAGTAAAGAAGGTAAGAGGAAAGAAGTAGAGTGAATTTGTGATGGATGCTCTTGGAATAAGGGAAATCAAAGCATTCCTTTAGGGTTATACTTCTGTTGGGTCTTTAATTTCCATGTGAAATAAAATAATTTAGATGGAAATGGCACAGTTATGTGTTTAAAGGAGGTAGTGACACACACATAGTCGAATAATCATGTGTCCTTAGGGGGAAGATATTCTAAGATAATGCTTAGAATAACAGAAAAGTGGGGTGTTACACATGAGGCTTTGGAGTACCTTGATGAAGGGAGAAAGTGGAACTCACATCCGATTTTGGAGGTGCAACAAACCTCATGTCATGCTTGTACCAACATTTGACTAGTGTGACCATATTTGTTGCAATTGACAAGTAGGTAACAAAGGACGAAGAGTTTGACCTTGTGTTGAACCTTGTGTTTGTCCTCTAGAGTTGTGTCTTCCACCAGATTAGCCACCACAATCATTTCGGGTACTGCTCTTGCCTCTATAACCAGACCTACCACATCCATATCAGTATTGATCTTGAACATTTCTCTGACCTAATCATTGCAAAAATTGAGCTAAATTCGCTTGAACATGTACCTTATGATCTTTTTCAATTCTTTCTTCTTGCGCCATTAATAGCGCTTGAAGTTGACCAACCGAGATAGGATTTGCTCATGCGGTAATGGATGTTACAAATGCACTATATTCTTCTAGTAATCCATCCGAAATTGCATCTGCATGATCAGAATCATCTACTGGAGCTCCAACAAAGATTAACACATTTATTATTTTCTTTCTTTATCTCTAACAAATGCATGCTCACCTGAGAGTTCTCTTTCTTTGTGTTGTTAAGTCTGTTCTTTATTTATTTTGCGAGAGAAATCACACCTTACCATTCTGCCAGTGAATGGCTTGCTGATCGATGCCTAGCAGCCAAGATTTGACCAAGGATTCTTGCTTTTCTTCCACCATTTGAACTTAGAATTCACTGCATCATTTTCTCGATCATCTTTTGTGATGAATTTTCTTGGAATTCCTTCACCAGTGATCATGTATTCCATCAAATCATAGCCTTCCGTTTGTTGCTTCATCGGAAAATAGTTTTCTTCAGCCAAATTACTTGGAACTGGAAGAGAAGATACATTAAGACTCAGAGATGAGGTCTATGAGAATTCTTATGTTGCAATTGAAAACCTTAAGCTCTGATACCATAAAGGTACCAAGACAAGGCTAGGGAACGAGAACGAGGGAGAAAGAGAGTTGGAGAGAAGCTATGAGTGAATTCAATAAATATGATGATCACTCCTTCGAATACGTTAGATTTGAGTTTATACCTAGAAGCTATTGCATTAACACTTGTATACATAATTGACTGGCAACTCATCCTAACGGTCCTAACAAACTCCTAATCGTTCTCAATCTGATCTATACTATCTGCACTCCCTTTAACGTGTGACAAGTTGAAGAAATTGAGTAGTAGAATAGGAGCACGGGGGAGAAGTTAAAGAAATTAAGTAGTGGTAATTGCATCTATGACAGGAGAGTAGTGGTAACATAAGTTGATTATTTTTTTCCAATAAATTGTTTTAAAATTAAATATAATAAAGGATAAAAATGATACAAATAAGATGGACACTAAAAGTAATTGTTTTTGAGTCTTTTTTATATTATTGTATAGATACATTAGAATTATTATTTTTAATTAAACCACGAGATGTGACTTGGTGGTAGTTCACATTGTCCCTTAATCTTGTCTCTTAATTATGTTGGTGTTTGTTCGAACAAGAGAATTAGTCATTGTCATTAACGATGGACACCCTGAATACACCCAATTGTTTTAATTAAAAATTTAATTTGTTTGTCAAATAAACCGAAACAGAGGGACATTAAGTTTGCTATGCAATTTTATGAAAGCAATAAGACAACCACCTTGGTAAACACATGGTAAGTTATAGTATATTTGATTAAGAATTGGAAAAAATATAAAATATGAGTTTAGTTTAAGACACTTGTTAAGCAACGAAAAGTGAAATATTTTATGAATATTAATATTTTTTATTGCGTTTAAGACTTATTAATTTTATTTTTTTAATAAAATTATATCACTTTAAGTTTCTTAACAAATGCTCCAAAGACATTTATTAGCTAAACCTTAAAAATATTTACTCAAAAGGAAAGCTGATAAAGTTCTTCCTTCTATGACATTACATTACCAATAATATTTTCATGAGTAAATTACATCGGAAATCCCAATTGGCCGAGTCCCTTGCTTCTTTGTGAGTATTTGTGAAGGACAGAGTCCTCTCTAAGACAACCAATATTAGATTATATTTTGGGATTGAAGCATCATTCTTTTAGAGGTGGAGAATAATGTCTGGTTGTCTTCATGGCTCGGTTAAAGTTAGCTTCAAATTTGGATAATTAAAGTGGTGATCACACTCTCCCAAAAGAGACGTTTGGCACAGTACTTAATATATGGAAAATGTTTTTTTATGGCACATTGTCTGTAAAATGTTATTTATATATCTTTTTAGACATAAATTACTTAATATAAGGACAATTACGGTTGGATGATAAACATTTCAATAAAACTAATCACACAAAAAATATTGTAAAAAAATTTGAATGGTGGATGAGAAGAGTGTATAGACGAATGGTAAGCTCAGAAAGGCCGTGCACACAAAAAAAAAATAAATAATTAAAAATGCTTTTTGAACATTAAGCATGTGTAAACATCATATTTGGTCTCTCATACACATCATAAGACTCACATTCACATCACATGTCTTGGGTTTAGGGTTTAGAATTTGAGACTGATGATGTGAGTGTAAATGTCATGATGTGTGTGAGAGACTAAACATAGTGTCTATTCCATACTTGATGTTCAAATAACACCACCAATATATATATATATATATGTATATATATATATATGTATGTATGTGTTCCGAAGTATCTACCTCGGTACAAGCTCTGAATCCTGAGACTGTGGAACCGAATGAGAACTCTGACCTTGGCACGATCGATCTCTGGACTCGCAATTGCGGTGTGTACCTGCAATTACTCCGACGCTCAAGTAAGCAAGGGTCGAAGGAGTATAGTGAATGATTATGTGATGTCTTTGTACCTGGGGTATAGGCTTATTATATAGCCGGAGTGGTGGAGGAGGTTTCGGGTATCGCGGAGGCGGGGAGAGAGCCGTGATCTGCGCGCTGACCCCGGATATCGCGGAAGGCGACGAGGATCTCGGAACCGTTATCCCTGAGTGGCCAGAGAGTGGCGACCTTGTCGGTGATCGTTTGTGAGAGGTCGGGTCGGGTCCGCGGATAAAGGCCTGGGTGTCGGGTCGCTGGGATGGGCCTTTATGGCCCAGTCCGTAACAGTATGTATATATATGTATGTATGTATATATAAAGTCACCTCTACACCGTGTTTGGTTGCAGATATTACTCAAAAATGTTGTGCTATAAAGTGACACCCATGTCTAAATTGTTACAGAGCCATTAGATCAACAGAGAGGTGGTTGGGGATGTACATGAAATTTTGATTAAGTGAAGAGTAACTATTTGGAAAGACCTATAAACTTATTGTCTTAATGTTTTGGATTAAATTATGACACCTAATCCATTTTTGTGTATATTGAAAAGATCTATTACCTTGAAGTTTTAGATTAAGATGTAACATTTAACCCGCTTTATATCTCCTTTAGTCCATTCGTTTATAGCGGAACACACCCAAGTAGTACTAGGTTCTATGTGGTGCAAGCATTTTCCTTACTAACTCTGCATCACAAGACAATCTATGTGAACAATATTGATGGCCACCTCTGAATTAATTCACTTATGCTTGGTTAAGTTGTTATCTATAGTTTTCTTGAAGCACAAACCGCATAACCTACACAAAAGTTCTTCACTGGAGACAGTATTTCACTGTTTTGGAAGATTTCTTTTGTGTCGTAAGGGCAATTTGCATGTGTAGATGGTGCATGCCACTAATAGGTAGGTGGTGGCTGCATTAAGAATCAAGGGATGCCGTTACATCAACATGAAGAGCATCTCCTTTTGATAGAATAATGTGCAGCGAATTAAAGACTGTCCAACCATATGACATAATAATGGCCCAGAAGACAGGTGTGAGAAAGAATTAAAATTAAAGCGATGGAGTGAAAACAAGCATAAAGTTGTAATGGTGGTGATGGGCCCAATCATTCAACTATGTAACGACCCAGAGATTATGAGCCAGCTCCTCAAAATGTTTAACCGAACACCATGCGTAAAAACTGAGGTATCTCAAAATATTACTTGGAGATATGTATTATCTGATATTAATTTTTAGGGTAAAAAACGCTTTAGCTAACAAATTTTACCAAAGAAAAAAAATCATGTAACTAATAACTTTGCTTCTATTTTCCATGAGAATGTAGAATTTGGAAAAACTTCAAGATAAAGTCAAATTATAGGCGATAATGATAGTGCTCAGGCTCTAAAAAGTTAAGATGGTTTCCAAGGAATAAAGTAAAACGTCTTGATATAATGTCTCAGTGAGATGCATTGCACATTCAAGATTTGGAGAAGAGCATGAAGATGATGATGGTTGATTGACAGAGTTGGAGCCCTCTCAGCAGACCCAGCAATCACAGTGAGCAAGTTGTTACCGAAAGGGTCACTGAGGTGTTTTGCCAAGTTCTCAACGGGGCCTTCTCCGGTGACAAAGGCTTGGAAGTAGAAACCAAGCATTGCAAACATGGCGAGTCTACCATTCTTGATTTCCTTAACCTTTAGCAGTGCGGCCTGGTCCGGATCCTTGGCCAGCCCCAATGGATCAAATGGGCCATAATTAGTAAACCCACTTATTAACATTCGGGGTAAATTACCCTAGCCTCACATGAGGTCGAGCGATATTATGCACAAATACACTAATCTTCCCGCGAGATTTAGGTGATATTATACCTGATATCCTTAATAATGACTATAAACAACAAAAAAAAAAAACCAGATTAAAATGTAACATACCAGGCCATTAATAATTCTGTAGTACTCTGCACCACCCAGAAGAACAATCTCTGCGACGGCAGCAACAATGAGATTGATGGGGATAGGCTTCCCGAAGTAGTTCAACGTACCCCAATCAAGAAGCGAAGCTCCAGTCTGCATTGATTCCATTGAGAAAATCATCCCAATGTAAACTATAAATTTTCAATCAAGACCGTTTTAAAATATACTATATGCTAAATTCAAAGGTTAACCTCTATTGAAAATTAGAATCAGGGTTAACTTAAGACTCGGTCAGTAGCAATGAAGGCAGCAAATGGAAGATGATATAGGTAAAATATATAGAAAGGATGTATTCAATCTGAGGTTACTAGACTGGTCAATTACACCAAAAATGATTTCATGTTTGCTTTGCTGTATCAAAAATTTAGCATCAAGTCAAGTCAATTGGACTTGTTTTGCTCATGGCAGAGAGAATAAGAGTCTTGTCTTGGCAAGTGATAATACACAAGTGCTTCTAGCAGCTTAGCATCAGAGCCTGCACATTCAAAAAATATTTCACTTCCAATTTTATAATTTGTAAGGCCAGATGAAGATTGGAGAGCATGTACAAGGCCCTAACAAAGTCATATACAACATTTGGTTGCCTAGTGAACTAAGTGCAGTGACTAATTGGTCTGATATCAAAGGCTTTAAAAACCAGCAAAAAATTCTCCACATTCCAACTGCCTTTACTTTAATTATCTCCAACTCAACATGGAAAGGAAAGAACAAATAGGAAGCAATAAATCAATTATGATTAAAAGATAATATACAAGTTTTTCAGTCGAATTATAGAAAATTTGAAATTCACCAGAAGAAACATAAACAAGATAGTGTAAATTCTAAACAAAGGTATTCCATTCCTTGAGAAGATCATTCGATTCTCGATATTAATTGTTGCTCTCGCACACAATTAATGACGCGAATCGTAGTAGCTTCAGATGTTAAAACGACTGATATGCCAAAATTCTCTCTCGAGTAGTTAGGAAATATCAGATGAATCGATCTGGATCAAACTCAATGATTTCACTCTCGCTCACAAAATCAAATCTTAAATCAAGTTATAGTTGATCAGGCTAAAACAAGCATTATGTGCAAGATCAAATCATGCAAATCATGGAATTCAATAGCTTCATATATATAAAAGAGTTAAAATAGATACAATCAAACTGTGTTACTCATCAAAACCCAACAATAAGAGGATTAGTTATCCATAGCCATGAAAGCTTTCCATTTTACAAGAAGACATCAAAGGTGCAAGACGATTGACACTCACCATAGCGTGTTCTCACGCCGCCACGGTGAGCGTCGCCCGTCGGAATCTCTTCCCTTTGCTCCTTGGACGACTCTTGGCTCCCTTCCCTGTTCTTCAATTCGGTTCTCTCTTGTATGTGTATGTATATGGATGGATCGATCCTCCTCTGAACGAGTTTGGTCCCCTTTTATAGAGAATTTCAGGACTAGGTCACTCAGCGGTTTATGAGGGTCGCTCAGCGGCCTAGGCGGTTTAGGATTTCTTCACCTTGAAGTTGCTTCACCGCCACGTTTCCTTGAGCCTATTTGTCAAATGTCGTTGAGCGGATATAGGGGGTGCTGAGTGGTTTTGCTTGGCGGTTAGGTTTCTTCATCGTGAAGTTACTTCGCCCTTAAGCAAGCTCGCTTGGGACCAGAAGCTTCTCTTAATCTTCTGTTCTTATTGCGTTGAAGTCCCTTTTGATTCATACCTCTGATCTATATGGGAAATTGACAAGAAATTGCATCATTTTATAAATATATGTATCCATTCTTCAAAACTTAATAATATCATACAAAAGTGGGAAATTAGTTAGTAATTTCATATTAAACAATCCATATAAGTGTCATTGAAACCTATAGAAATACCAAAATATGACATTTATCAATAGACCTACTATTGTTATATTTTGTTTTATGTGATTGTTGTATAATATGCCTAGGTTACAGTGAATAAACTAGATTTCTGCATAAGTTTTACATCAACATGCTCCAGCCAATACAAACAATAATCACAAATTAATCACTCAAAAAGCATGCTAGGCAGAGATTAAAATAAGGCTGTGATACCAAATGATGAAACTTAATTTTAAATAAAATTTAATACTACTAACCTCTAGCCACCGCAAAATTTTTCACACAGTCTTCCATTTTATAGTAGTGATAAATAGATGGAATATAGGTAACTGCATGTACTTAGAACAAGGGCTCTGTGAGTTTATATAGGGGAACGATTTTTTCCATTAGAAAATCTGATCCCTACTAAAAAAATCTCTCCAATAACCATCACTTCTTATCTTAAATGAGTTAACAAAAACTAATTCTAAGAAGTGGTCAAAATGTTTAAAAGGATGGATCACTTCAGTTTAAGATTTATTACTTAGTTAATTAATAATCTAACTTACCTCATACCAAATGACCCCATAGACAAACTCTGACAAAATTATATTTTTAGAAGTTATATTCTCATCTTCTTTAAAAAATTTTATAGTTTTGAAAAAAAATAAGAATAAAGAAGATCTTAAATATGTACACGTTAATTTTACATTCAACTAAAACTATGTGTCATGACCCCCTGGCCCTAAAACTAAATAAATAAGTTTTTTAAAGGAAAAAACAAAAAATCACTCGACCCTTTCCTCTCTCCGTCTTCCTCTATGCGGTTCCAAGCCCCAACCTTTCCTTTCGCCAAAGCAAGCACGACAACCCATAACTCAGATTTTACTTTCGCCACTTCCTCTGACACACCATTCCTGTACATCTCCGATAGCTTCTTTGCATATTGGTGGAGCTGAGCTTCCCGCTGCAGGCGAGGTCGACGCAGTGGCGAGCGAGGTCGGCGCACCCCTCCATCATGGAGAGAATTGATCGGAGGACACCAGAGAGTGATGGGGAGTTGCCGTTGCCGCCGGAGGACTGTGGTGGATGGAGTGACAGAGATGGAGATGGAGTGGTGGTACTATACATCCCTTTTTCCATCTAAATTCTTTAAAAATATTAATAAAATCAACAATTTTTATCCTCTTTGACAAGGACGTATTTTGGTAACTAGTCCTGTAACTAACGAGAATAAAAGAGTAAAAAACTCAAAAAAAAATCACCAATTCTTTAAAAAATAGAGACACTCCTCACCACCCACCTCCTAACTTTAGAATAAAAAAATACAAATAAATAAACGGAAATAGAGAGATTAGGGAGGAAAGTGAAGGCAACTACAAGAAGCAAGATATGGGAGTTCCGACGCCCTTGTGGGCACGCCCACAGCTACTCCAAACGATTCCTCCGAATCTCAGGAATCTGAAGGCGAAGCCACTGACACTGAGCACACTCAGATTCGCGTCTTCTTCCAATTCCGATACATGTCTTCGGATGCAAACTCACAATGTTAAAGCACGGTGTAACGCCTCGCCACCACACCCTTCTTCTCCTTCTCTTGTCGAACACAAGGACGATCTCCAAGCTCTCCTACAGGTGTGACCTGCTACCTCACCTTCCTTCTTCCATTTATTCACTTGTATCACTATTATTAGTGGTTAATATTATTCAAACCATTGCTCTCTTATTACCTATGTCTTGCTTGCAGATCCTTCCATCTGATTTGCATGACAATCTCCTCAATGAACCTAACAGGGCTGAACTTTTAGAGGTCAGGTCACTTTTCATCCCTATTTAGCTCTTCTCTTTCTGGAAACCCTTATTGTACATGCCATCACTATCATGGTTCTATCTTGTGTTCTCTTATGCATAATGCATCTTATATATTCTAGTGATTTGTGAAATGAAAAAAAATCTCTCTTACACTTTTTTCTGCCTTCTTAAAGGTGAAATTTTTATTTTGTTTGCTTTTTTCCTTAATGAATTTGATTCAATCATCATTCTTAAGTGATACAATATGTAGTTATGGCCATACCAAAAAGTGTATTTAACATGATACGGTCCATATGGGTGCAGTCTGATGCTCTTCAGTGTTCAATAGGTTATATTGGATTTGGGTCGTTTTCCAGAAGCACGTTATCTAGGAAAAGAAGGAGGGCAGTACATAAGGGAGACTGAGGTAAGCATGCACTTTTAAGTTTTAATGACTGAAGGTCACACTTCCTAGTTTTAAATGCATAATCTCTTATTTATTTATTTATTGTTACAACTTTAAATGCACTGTCGACCTGGTATAATATATTTTCATGTGGAATATATGAAGGAAACGAACTTCTGAAGTTTTTATTTTTTTTATTCATTTTTAATTATAATCAGAATTGAATTTGAAAATAAGAAATTTACCTTGGAGGGTTATGTGATCTCTTGAGAAATGTATAGCTAGGTAACGGTGAGAGAGTTGGAATATGCTCAACAAGCGGTTGGAGAATTTGGGAGGGACAACAGAGCTGGCATTGAGGGTACATTGCACAGAATATCTGCAATAAGGAGTAGGAAAGGTGGCATTGTTGGTTTGACATGTCGAGTTGGGAGGGCAGTCAGTGGCCATATTGACATGGTTTATGATCTGCTTCAATATGGGAAGAGTATTTTATTTGTTGGAAGGTATAATACACTATCTATAGCTTGTAGTTAGTGATTCTTACTGATATTTTGAGAAATGGTTGTAGTTGTTCACAATTTTATAAGTAGTAGTTTTGATATGATCTTTATCCTTATCTTATATTTGGATTAAATGACGTAGTTGCACAATCATGTAGTAGTACTTCATAGGACTGACACTTGGTATTAAATGCAAAATTTTGTCGCTGTTAATTGGGCTATACAATATAATTAGTTCAGATGGAGGATTTTCAAATTTTTGTTATGGAAAAATCTACTAAGTGGTAATAGTCACCTATCATGGTGTGTTCACTTGCTAATCCAACTGTGTGCATTATTTGATAATGTATTCTTTGTTTTCCTTGGATCTTCTATGATGTGGATTCTCTCAGACCTGGGGTTGGAAAGACTACTGTAATGCGAGAGATTGCTCGTGTACTGTCAGATGAATTTCACAAAAGAGTGGTACATCTATTTGTCAGCATCTAATGGCTCTTTCTTCCTGAAAGTACTGTTGTAGAACAGCTGATGATAGAATAATTTGTTGCAAATGTTGTAGGTAGTTGTTGATACCAGTAATGAAATTGGCGGGGATGGCAATATTCCACATGCAGCAATAGGGAATGCACGAAGGATGCAAGTACCTGAGCCATCAATGCAACATAGAGTGATGATTGAGGCAGTAGAAAACCACATGCCTGAGGTGATTATAGTAGATGAGATTGGCACAGAAGCTGAAGCTCATGCTTGCCGGTCGATAGCTGAGAGAGGCATCATGCTTATTGGGACTGCTCATGGAGAGCAGCTTGAAAATATCATGAAGAATCCAACACTCTCTGATCTGGTTAGTTTTGAACTTTATATGATAATATGATTGTGCCCATAGCATCCAAGACTTGGATTTTGCTCCCTTATAAGAAGTTGAGAATTCTAGTTTGATTGAGTCATTTATCTGACGTTCATTGTGGAATTCCTATCACTTTCCTGGATGTAAGCTTGAGCTACATTGGATTTTGTGTCGCTATAAAGTCAATTTGTTGCTTTCTTGAATGTCAAAATTTGCTGTGGACATTGTTATGATGACCTACAAGCTTTAACTGGTGAAAACATGCCATTCATTAGAGTATTGTGCATGATATGTATGGTAGGGTTTAATGTGGCTATTAAATACTCTAAGGCAACACTTATTATCCTGCTTCTTTTTAGTGGTTGGTGGTGTTTATTTTTTTTCAGATATGCAGAGAGATTGGTATCCCTTATTACATGGCTCAAAACATCTTAGGACTTGTGTGTTTTCTTTTGATTTCTTCTTGTGAGAAATAATACCTAATCCTCTCTCTTTTTAATCTTTTTTTTTCCCTCATTAATAAATTTCATTTTCTATAAAATAAAATGTAGTTTAGAAGAGGCTTGAAACTGCATCTCATTTTTATGTTGCAATACAGATTTCATCACCATTTCAAAAGTATCCTAAAATCCATTCATTCAGTTGAAATACATATTGAGTAGAGAAATATTGATGTTAAGGAGATGCTTGATTTGTGGAACTGTGTGTCATTATGCAATCCAACCACCTGAAACATCAAGGTCCGCCTCCTTTTGCTTTATCAGATTGGTGGTATAGAAACTGTTACTCTAGGAGATGCAGAAGCTAGAGCAAGAAATTGTCAGAAGACAATTCTTGAAAGGAAAGCTTCTCCAACATTTGATTTCGTCATTGAGATGAGAGACAGGCACTACTGGCTTACGCATCAGGTATGGTAATTAAGCATTTGTTAATCGTTACTGTTAATCATGAGAAATTCCTATCATGGACTCTGGAGTCTGATCTAAGATACCAAAAGGAAAAATAGAGGCACATTAAACACCCTCTAATGTGGAACTCTCAGTTTGTCTCATGATTGATTGTCATCTAGGTGTTTTGAAATTTGAAGTACTTGCCTTTGGCAGAATTTTCTGTTGTGTATATAGTAGATATAATAAATTCACTGGAGTTCAGTGTGAATGCCTATATGTTGTAGGTTTTGATGTGATAAAGATGTAGGTTTCCAAGTCTAAGGATTCAATGAAGATATAGATTTAGGACTTAGGAAATTTGTTGTCAAAGGTTAAGTGTGTAGTATCTCTTTAATGCTCTAAATGCATGAGTTTTGATAATTCTTAATATGTGGAAGGTTTTTCAAAAGATATAGATTTAACCAATAAACAAAAATTTGCACATAGTTCCCCTTGAATTCATGCTTTTCCCAAAGTATGATATGCAAGTTATATAGTCAGAGATAAGCATGGTGGAAGTTAGGAATTATCATTTTGACATGATTTAACAATATTTGACAATTTCGATTGTCATTTTACCTCTTCATTACTTAAATTTATTTCTTTCGCTATAGGCTCTGATAGGCTTGATACCACTTGTTTCTCAAATTGAAGTGCCTATATGTTTCTCAAATTGAACCTCCGAATGCTATTAATGATGAACATTGGATCTAGCAATGCAAGAATTGAATCAATTTGAAAGAAATCAAATTTGGGAATTAGTCCCAAGGCCTAAAGATTATACCATTATAGGGACTAAATTGATTTTTAGAAACAAACTTGATGACAATGGTGTAATTATTAGAAACAAAGTTAGATTGGTAACTAAAGGGTATAATCAAGAAGAAGGGATTGATTATGAAGAAATATATGCTTCGGTAGTTAGATTAGAAGACAGTAAATTGTTACTTGTTTATTCTAGCATCATGGATTTTAAATTATGTCAAATGGATGTCAATAGTGCTTTTATAAATGGCTATATTCAAGAAAAGGTATATGTTGATCATTTGATTGCTCTAATGATGAAATAAAAGTTGGAAGTACATGAAGTGTTCTGCCTTAAAATATTTTTGAAACAGTTTTCAAATTGAACAAGGAAAATAAGGCCGGGATGAAGCTTATACATATTATCGGGAGTAATTTGTATGGGTCTGTCGCATTCGTACTTTACAAATTCTAAAATTTGGTATGTCTCACTTGTTTGTGTCATGTCTGCGTCTTATGTCTATGTCAATATTATCCTACACAATGTTTTCTTTCTTTAAAAAGCAACTTTTTACTGAAGCTTTTCCCTGTTAATACTAGTTTATATAAATTCACTTTTATTATTCATTTAACCTTTTTTTCAAAATAATAGAAGTTATGATCCAGCTAGTCAGAATGTGAAATTCTTATAACACAATAATTGTAATAAGAGTTATGAAAGATAAGGTACTGATAGAATGGATAGCAACCAATGTTATTTCTCTGAAAGGATGTATGTGTCATTAGTTCAAACCTCAATGTGGATTTGCATCTCCTGCATCATTATTTAGCTGTGTTGTTTCGTTACTTGTCCAGAGCCAAAATTGTTTAGGTTGAATTTAGAAGGCAAAGGAGGGTTACTTTCTCTTATTGTTTAGAGGCGTTGATAAATGTGAGTCAGATTTAACTTGTTTATTTCATGTTTTCCATTTGCAGACTGACAAAAGTGTTGATATGCTGCTTCGAGGCAAGTATCCTCAAGTTGAGGTAATTCTTTAATGTTATATTTTCAGTATATTTGATCAAAAGTCCTTAGGTTGTGCGTAGAAGAATGTGTTTTACTATTGGATTTTCTTTGTTTCTGTCTATAATATTTTCATTTATATCAGCTGTAGTTATAAAGTGACTTACTTTTTTCGTTTAGGCTAGATGAAAACGCATTATATTTTAATATTCAGCTCCTTCATTGTTTTCTGAAACTATGTAATAAAGGGAAAAAGGCATTACTAGCCTTTTGAGATTGGATAAATTTAGGATTATTAAAGACATTAGTGTGTGACACAATCAATGTCCATCCATATTACCCAGAGAACCCCTAATTTGCTTTAATTAAATATCATGTTTTCTTCAGATATGGATTTAAACTTGTCTCACTGACTAAAGAGAAGTAACAGAAGCACCGAACTTTTCCAGACCAAAATATATCCAACTTGTTATGAAATGCATTTTTCAACTTTACTGTAGGTTCCAAATGTTTGGATTAACTTTCTATGGTTTTAGGATTTCTGTTTTAGACTTGGTGCATGTTTTGTCTTCATCTAGATGCTAGTTTTCTTTTCAATTTGTTTCTTATCCTCTTAGACCTTCGATTCAGTATCATGAAACCATCTTTATAAGATTTATCATATAATAACTGATGATATTATGATTTTTTCCCCCCTTTCAGGTAAGAAAAAGAGATGAAAAATGCAAGGTTGTGATAGAAAAATCTAAACCATATGACAAATGTCAATTTTAATTTTTCCCTTGCCAACAGTATCTTTCAATTAAAGTTTAAAGCATATCGTCTATAGGATTGTTGATGAGATCCAGATTTTAAAGCTATAAACATGTATATGATTTTGTAAATCTGTGCTTCATTTAGCTATGACAATACTGCTCAACCTACTACCTGACTGCTTGTCAACATGAAAATGGAACGATATGCTGGGTTGAGTTGTTTTGAAAATGGATTAAAAAAGTTAACCCACTAACAGTATAAAAGCAGCTATAGTGCTGCTATAGCGTAGCAGAATTGGAACACCCCGTTATGTTATTAATAGTGGTTATAGTGGCGTTATAGTGATTTTCAACGCAATGCGCAGGTAAAGAAAGTTACATGCTACCTTAATATTGTAATTTAGTATAATAAATTGATGTGATATTATATAATGGTAATCAAGAGTTAATTAATAACACGAGTNGACTAAATGAGATTATGATATGTTATATCTTTTTTATATACCAATTTTAGATAGGTTACCTATCAAACTTCAAAAGAAAGAGTAAATAAAATAAAAGGGTAAGAAAAACAATTGAAGCTATCTTCATGTAAGACATTATAATTATACATCGCTAAATATTATTTAAATTTTTGAAATTACATACTATGGTTGTTTCAAGAACAAAATTCTTTTGTCTCGTTTGTGTCTTTTTCCCTATCCCATGAATAGAAAACTGCCACGTATAGTATTATGAGTAGTTTAAAATGATTTGACGAAAATCATGTATGAAATGGTGTGAGTTGTCAACATATAATTGGAGGGAGATAGAGAATGAGACAGGAAGGAGAGACAGAAAATCTACATCCCTCTTTCAAGAATTGCATACCTAGTGTTGTTGGTAAGAGAGTCGACAATAGTGAGCTTCTTCCTATGTCCCTTGACAAAACCTCTTGCTCATGTTTTCATGTTCAAAAACAAATACTTTTTTACAAAACTTATACGTAGCGATTAAACTTGTCCTTTGAAAATTGGCTAATAGTATCATTGCTAACTATGTAAGCACAAAATCATATTATATCTTACTATTAACATCAAACTCATACTCTTTATAATTAATCTTTGGTAATTGCTTTCTTATATTGATGGGAGAAGATATAAAAAAGTAACGGAAAAAAAGAGCATGGATAAAGAATATTAGGTGAAGGATTTAGACTCTTAAGATTAGCAGATTGACTAATATGCAATATCTCTAAATTTCCCTTTCATTTATCTTTTGTTTTTATGTTATTGTAAAGAGTTAATCTTCATTGTTCTTATCAGAAGAAAAAAAAATATGTTAAAAGAATACAACGTTTACATAACTTAGCAATAGAAACTGTAAAAATTAAGGCTACATCAAACGCCAAATTTCAAAACAATTTAAAAGTCACCCCAAAAATCAAGTATTTATTGTTGCTCCACATTTTCTTATCTACTCTCTTGATAAGATGAACCACCATAATGGGTATGTTTAGATAAATCAAACCAGCTCTACAAAGTCAACCTTGATTTTATGGCTTTACTACAACACTTGTTCATTTGCATCTAGCTTTGAGAGGGTTGTGAATTCTGAAGAAAAAAAATGGTTGGAATTGGTACTCTAGAAGAAAATTGTGATGATTTTACTATGAGAGTTTTGGAATATTATTACAACAATTAACTTAAGACAATTATGATTTGGGGTTACAAGTAATGGGATAATGAAGAATGCGTACATGTGATTGTAAGGGAGTTATAACTAAGAAAAAGAAGGGGGAGAGGGTACGTAACCAAATATATCAACTTGGATAATAAGCTTATGTGAGACTATAGTATAGCTTGGTATCAAGATTTATAAATTATAATAGACAAGGTTCAAACCCGCACGATGCGCAGGAAAAACAAAATACTGAAATGAATTTATGTATGTAAAGAAATAATTCATTATGCGTTGCCTCAATAATATAAAATCTAATAAGTTGATTAGACAATATTATAGAAAAGTTGAATCCTGATATACAACGTTGAATCCCAATTTACACCATTTTGGAGTAGTTGCGACCTTCGCAAAGTAATTGGTGATGCATCTAGTGCCAATCTACCTTGTTGGAGCAAAATTCAATTGCCATATAAAATTGAGGAAGCTCTCCAATTTTTCTCCACCTGAAAGCACTTTTAAGCTGGACATAAGGCTCATGTTAGATTAACCACTTTGCCGAAGGAAACCTAATTTTTACAATCAATGACACAATTTAATTTGTGCCTAATAATACCATGGATCATTGTCTATAGTATTTGACTTTCTTTGTACACCAATAGTAAGTACCAGAAGATTGAGATTAATTTAATCCAAAACTGCACCAACTTGAATGAACCCACGGTCTTAGAAGCCCAAAAGTTGGAGGACGTGGTCAATGGAATGCTCGAGACCATGTCAAATGGGATGTGCTTGTGAAATGATAGTTGAGTGTTGTTGCAGAGACTGAAGAGGAGATTGTGATGGATTGGGAATTGAAGATCGTGGTGGCTTGTGAGTGCAGGATCACATGGCAAAGGTAGATGGGATCGTGGTGGCGATAATAGTGGGCCATTTGAAACACTATGAGAGGCAAACCCAGCAAGATAAACTCTAGCCAAGCGAGATAAACTCTAGCCAAGCGAGGGGGACTGTGTCAGCGATGATTCGAGATCTGTTGTAAGTTTTTGATACATGACAGCATGTCATGGTGGAGATCAAACATCGCTCCCTCGTGTTGCACAACCTAGTTGTCATTGGAGACGTGACAAATATCGAGCAATGGATATGTAGAGGAGCTTGAGGCCGCATGACCTCCATGTCAATGATAACAAAGCATATAAGGTAGCCATGTGCGATGGTGAACAAGAGAGACTTTGGGAGGATGAGGTTATGCTGGGAATGGAAAAGAAGAATAGGGTTTGGAATGAGAAAAGAAGAGTTTGTGATGCAATGACAACTCGACAAATAAGTTGATGTGACAAATGTAAATAGAAAAATATCCAAAATTTATTTCTTATAAATAGATAGATAAATAGATTTGAGGTGACATTAACACTGAGAGAGTTCAATTGGATAATAAAAGCAAACATTGCAGGCCGTGGCAATTTTGTGTTCTTAACACAGCCGGCGAACTTTGTGTCTGCTAGCTAGATTATGCATCCTCATGTGTAGCCCTCTCTCACACTCAAATACGTAATCTCAATTATGTTAGGTAAATGTTCCAATTATTGACGTTATCTTGTTACTTCCTTGATCCTTAATAAGTTGTTTTTTAATATTTTTTTGGAGGCCTGTTATGCTTTTTCCTTTTACAATCCATTAAAAGACAATTCTGTCTCTTATGGTGTTTCTTTGGCTCTAATAATGAAGATAATTAATTAGCTTTCTTAATCACAATATTATTTTATTAATAGACACTAATCAAGAAATGGAGAAAGTTTTAGAATCTCTTTCGGTTTATGTTTTCATTTTCTATTTTCAAGTTTTCATGACCGAAAATAATAAAATCTTGTATTCTATTTTCATTTCATATTTTTATTATAAAAACAAGACACACAAAATAAAAACAGAAAATAAAGACACAAACAAAAAAAGAACTTATTTTGTTTTCCATGGAAGATTGATTGCAAGGCAGTGTTCAAGCAAGTTCACTAGCAAACTTTCCAACTTCCTGAAATAAACTATGGAGCCGGCCACAACAGATGTATGTTTTGATACGTTTTCTCCATCTTTTTTTTTTTCTTCTTTTTGTCTTAAACGATTGAAGTCATTCTCCAATGGCCATAAACATAAAACCCGTCCTGCGAGTGCAACAGTTGCAAACAAACCATCTTGCTTTTCTTACAGTTCAAGCTTAAGCCATGTTCAACTTCCCCAAAACCTTATGCCTATTATGTTTCCCTTTGCTATGCTTTGATGTATCTCTTTGTTTATCCAATTCATCATTAAAGGACTTCACTTCTTGCTTGGCCAGTCACAACATCAACAACTTCACCACTTTCCCTTACTACAAAGAACATGATCATGATCATGATCAGTCCCCTGCTTATAACTACTTCAAAATACTCAATTTCTCCATTCAGAACCTCAGGTTTGCGGGGCCCTCGGTCCCCAAGCCGGCAGCCATAGTGCTTCCGGATAGTTTATACCAGCTGCAGAAGAGTGCCTACTGCTGCAGAGAAGCCTCCTTGGAAATCAGGGTCAGATGTGGCGGCCACAGCTACGAAGGCACCTCCTCTGTCACCGGGGATGGGGCTAATTTCGCCATCATAGACATGATGAACCTGAACCGCGTCTCGGTTGACATAGACACCGAAACGGCGTGGGTGGAAGGCGGGGCAACGCTCGGGGAGACTTACTATGCGATCTCCCAGGCAAGCCCTTCACACGGATTCTCAGCCGGCTCATGCCCAACTGTTGGAGTTGGAGGGCACATTGGCGGCGGGGGCTACGGCTTCTTGTCTAGAAAATATGGTCTAGCAGCAGACAATGTGATTGATGCCCTTCTCGTCGACGCAACCGGAGAATTATTGGACCGGAGAGCCATGGGAGAGGATGTGTTTTGGGCCATCAGAGGAGGTGGGGGTGGCCTCTGGGGAATTGTCTATGCCTGGAGGATCCAATTGTTGAGAGTGCCAAAAGCTGTGACTAGTTTCATTGTGTCTAGAACAGGCACAAAGAGCCATGTTGCCAATTTAGTGAACAAATGGCAACATGTGGCACCAAATTTGGAAGATGAGTTCTACTTGTCATGCTTTCTTGGTGCTGGTTTGCCTGAGGCCAAAACCAAAGGCTTATCAGCAACATTCAACGGGTTCTTTCTTGGTCCTAGGGCCACTGCCATGTCCATCATGAACAAGTCTTTTCCTGAATTGGGAATTTTGGGAGAGGAATGCAAGGAAACGAGTTGGATTGAGTCAATTGTTTTCTTCTCTGGCCTTGGTGAAGGAGCATCTGTCTCTGACTTGAAGAATAGGTACATGGAAGATAAAGAGTACTTCAAGGCCAAATCAGATTTTGTGAAGAAGCCTATTCCTCTAGAAGGGATTGAGACAGCACTGGATGTATTAGAAAAGGAGCCTAAAGGGTTTGTTATTTTGGACCCTTATGGTGGGATGATGCACAAAATAAGCAGTGAATCCATTGCTTTTCCACACAGGGAAGGGAACCTTTTTACAATTCAGTACCTCATCAATTGGAAAGAAGAAGACAGTGACAAGAGCAGTGCTTATATTGATTGGATTAGAGGGTTCTATGCTTCCATGACACCCTTTGTCTCATGGGGTCCAAGGGCTGCATATGTTAATTACATGGACTTTGACCTTGGAGTAATGGGAAGGATTAGCAGTAATGTGAGGGATGGTGCTGTGGATAATGCTAGGGTTTGGGGTGAGAAGTACTTCTTGAAGAACTATGACAGGCTGGTGAAGGCCAAGAGTATGATTGATCCAAACAATGTTTTCACCAATGAACAAGGCATTCCCCCAATTACGTTTGGCAGTTCTAATTCCAAAGCAGGAGGGCTGGTCAACCCTGGTCTTTCCAATTATGTAGACAATTCAGAAGTGTGATATCTTCTCTGTGATTGTGTGCATCTATAAGGCAAAGTGCATTTCATTTTAGATTGAGCTTCAAGCTCATTTCTTTATACATGCATTTCATTGTGTGCATCTATAAAGATTAAGGCATATGCATTTCATTTTAGATTGAGCTTCAAAATAATTTAATCATAGCTAGTAAATTTATGAGTCAGGATAGAAGTTGAATATATGACCCTATGCTAACTAAGTGAACTCGTCTAGATTCAAGTTCTAATCGAATTGTTAAGGGTAGTTAAAACTTAAAACATGATGAAGATGAAATAGTTCTCAAAACACTTTAAACTAATTAATGTTCGTATGAATCAATAACTAATTTATTTTATATCAAAAGTGATTTATGTACACCTTTTTTAGGCCACCACGTACATATATCTCCTCAATATACGTAACTAATGATCATGATACGTATTCCGTATAGTTTCCAAAATTATAAACAATGTGTGTCCAATCCTGAATTCGTTTTCATCATCATTTTCTATCATCGTCATCCTCCTCATCTTTTCATCCTAGTCCTATCACCTTTATCTATTTTTTCTCTTCGTATTCTTTCTCTTTATCTACACTCGTCATTCTTTTCATCCTCCTCCTATTATGTGAAAGTTGATTAAAATGAAATTAAAATGATAAAAAGTTAATTTTCTTTTAAAATTGATGACTTGTTACAATAGTGGTTTACTTGTTACAGATGCTTGAGTGGGCAATTACTTGTGAAATGTCAAACTTGTGAATATATGCGTGTAATGTTTGTGCATTTTACTACATAAAGTTTGTGCACAAATGCTTATAAAGTTTGTGCATCAAAGAGTCTAATGAATTTTGGAATGTATGGTCCATGTAAAAGTTTGTGAATATAAGCGAATAATGTTTGTGCACTCTACTACATAGCATTGGTGCACAGACGCTTATAAAGTTTGTGCATCAAAAGGTCTAATGAATTCTGAAATGTATGGTCCATGTAAAGGTTTATAAACATAAGTTAGTAATATTTGTGCATTCTATTACATAGAGTTTGTGTACAGTTGCTTATAAAGATCAAAGAGTCTAATAAATTCTGAAATGTATGGTCCATACAAAGATTTGTGAACATAAATGAGTAATATCTGTGCATCCTACTACATAAAAAATGGTAGTAACATTATTAGGATTTTCACCTCAGTATGAGCCATATGCTTTATGTTTTACAACTCATCCCTAATAATAAGCTATGAAATGTTCTTGCAGTGAAGATTAATATGTACATGAAAAAATGGTACCATAAAATATTTCTTTCCCTCAAAAAAAAAAAACATATGTAGTTTTTCAATTCGTTTTGGATTGTCTAGAAAACTCCCGAAGATGAGAAACGTGTGAACGAAAACAAAACATATGTAAATTCACAATTGTTCAACCACCTATGACTATTTGACTAAGAAGCAAGAATAATCTAATTCTAAAACCAAAGCTCATAAGACTCTCAACTTTAATTTGTTGCAATGGCATCATCCTCTTGTGTGGCCACTTTATCACCCAACCACTCTCTCCTTTTCTCACAAACCAAACACAGCCCTACAGCTAAAGCTTTTAACTTGGTTCCGTTTCCTTCAACAAGGAGAAGAACAGGTGGGCGATTGAACTTAACAGTAAGAGCAGAGACTGAGAGTATGACTAGTGTCACAGAGAAACTTGGCATCAAGGTTGAGAGGAAACCTCCTGAGGATAAGCTCACTCAACTTGGTGTCAGGCAATGGCCCAAGTAAAGTTCATCTCTTTATATTATCTTGCTTTTTGTGTTTTAATTTTCCTTTTTTTTTTACTAGATCATTCTTACTATTTTGATTGGATTGCTTTTTCTTACCCTTTTGCTTATGCTATTTGGATTTGGTTTTATGTTCATTTCTAATTTTACCTATCTACACGCATACGTTTTAGGGTTTAGTGTTGACTAAAAATTACATGTTTTACAATAGTATATGCAATATATATCGTCTGATTCATATAACTCCTAGTAAGTGAAAAAAAGACTTTATTATTGTTATTGTTGTTTGGTGAATTATGCCATGTGCCTTGGTTTCCATGTATTTTGATATATGAGTTATAGCTTATGCCATGAGATATAGGGTTTTTTAAGGTGGATTCTTTGATATCTCTAGGGCACCATTTGGTAAGTGTTTTGAGACAAAAAAACAAAAATACAGACATGCAAGGATAATAGAGACTTGTATCTTGCGTCTCTCTATTTTAGAGGGACGACCGAGACAGAAGCACGTCTCTTACATCTCAGACATCTCTTCTTTATTTTTCTTCTTTAGATGTATAAAAATTAGTTAAAAAACCATTCTAAGATAAAGACAATTTTAAGTTTTATGTTTTCGTCTCTATGTCTAAACATGTTTTTGTTCCCATTATCTCGGTGAGGAACTACCACCCACGGTCTTTCATGGGCATAATGCTCATATGGGTGTAATATCATTTTAATGATATGTTAGATTAATGGAAGTGTGCATTGAGATGCTCATTTATGTTAGATAAATTTTATGTTTAAGGATATTTTTTCTACAGAAATAAAGCATTCGATTATTTTATTTTCACACTGAATTATTTTGATCTCATAAAGAATAAAGTTGAACCAATTAGAAATATACATAAATGAAATTATTTTACATGTAATTTTCATGTTACTCATCCAAACTTGATCAATGTCGTTGAGTATATTAGTATGGTGATCATCGTGGTTTAGTCACGACTTTAATGTGATGAAAGCTACAATAGTTCTTGATATATATTGTTTAAATAGTTAAATAGAAAGAGTGCTGCTACACGTACACCAAAAATCATACACCATACATACACCCCGTACTTATATACATAAAGTTTGTGTTTTAACTCATGTAATGTTTGTGCATTTAATTAAGTATAGTTGAGAGTATCATTTACAAGTTTGTAATGTTTGTGCACTCGTGAGAATAAAGTTTGTGCATTATTAATGATGTATGAGTGTATGAAATTGGGTGTACATGTAGCATTTTTGTAAATAGAAATAGCATTCAAATGCCTAGGGCACCTCCCCCCCCTCTGAAAAGCATAATTTAGCATTGTATCAACTTAGACATTATCAATTAAGCAGAAGAATATTTATAATGAAATCTTAATTTATGTTTGATTACATAGTTTTTCTAATTTTTATTTTCATAAATCAAATTCTCAAATTTTGACAGAAAATAATGAAAAAACCATTCGATTTTAAAAAATAAAAATTGAAAAAACTACGTAACTAAACACAAATTAAGGTATTATTATAAACATTTATGACAAATTTTAAGTTAATATATTGTTAAATTACCTTTTTTTTTTTTTTTTAGAAGGAGGGGCATGGTGGCCCAAGGTCACCTAAGAATCCAACTCTGTTTTAGTTACCATGTATGTATTATGACTCTGAAGCTTCATGCGAAAGACAATATTGAGGTTCTAACCTTTGTCATTTACACAAAAATTAGGTAGACATAAAAGAGTCTATATTTAAGGAAGGAACCAAACTGTAGTTTAGGTTCCATGGACCATATGGATGCATACATTTATTGATTATTATTCTTCAATTGCTACAGTCATTGATTTTTGTGGTGGCCAAGTCTAATGCAGTGGATGGAATTGATTATAGTGACAATTCTAATTCAGTAATTGAATTTTCAGTTGATTTGCTGTTTTTTCCCGTCTTACAATGCATATTTCTGAGAATGTGATATTCACATTGTGATGTATAAACAGATGGGGTTGCCCTCCAAGCAAATTCCCATGGACATACGAGGCCAAAGAGACTTGCTATCTTTTGGAAGGAAAAGTGAAGGTTACACCTAGTGGGTCAAATGAGTCAGTTGAAATTGCTGCTGGCGACTTGGTTGTGTTCCCAAAAGGGATGAGTTGCACTTGGGATGTCTCTGTTGGCGTTGACAAGCACTATAAATTTGAGTAAATCCTTTTACATGGGGGGTGCCTAATACGGATGGACATAACAGAGCACTTTTGAAGTGGTTATTAATAATAAGCTTTTGTAACTGAAGGTGTTACTTAAAAGTAGCTTGTCATGTTATTTTGCCCATGTATTTCTGGTTATGTTCTCATAATTTTGTAAGTGATGGAGTACTTTTTTTTTTTCCTCTCTTTGATTTTTGTTTCATTAGATTTTTGTAGGAGAGGTTTGTAACGAAGTCCCACATCCGGGGGGTTCCTTGCAAGAGGGGCCTTATAAGGCCTTGGGCTCTCCCTCCCTAATAGCTAGCTTTTGGGGAGTGGTTCTCCCAAGGCCTTATGCTCGTTTCAATGGTGCTTTCATTGAGAGCCGGCCAACCGGAGAGGGCTACCTACGGAGGGTTCTGACCGGAGAGGCTAACCAGCAAGAGGCTGAGTGAAGCGCCGAGTGAAGTGCCGTAGAGTGGAGCCGCCGGGACGTCGGCTCTTGAAGGGGGGAGTATTGTAACGAAGTCCCACATTGGGGGGGTTTCCTTGCAAGAGGGGCCTTATAAGGCCTTGGACTCTCCCTCCCTAATAGCTAGCTTTTGGGAAGTGGTTCTCCCAAGACCTTATGCTCGTTTCAAGGTTTTAACGGTCTTGTTACTTGCATGCTAAGCATTGTTGGTCTTGGTGGGATGGACTGACCCTCTAAGTTGATACTTTATGTGTGGCTCTTTGGCCTTAATAAAAAAATACAGCTAATACTTCTAAGTAGCTTAACAGGTTCCTTCATGGAAGTTATGTTCTCATACCCTCAGATATTTAAGGCAAGGGCATGCGTGTATTGTGATGTCAAAAATAGCATTTACTATTGAAATGGGTTGTGTGTGAACCCAAATTTAAGGTACCATTGTTACTTGACAAGGTTTGTGTGGTGATTTTTTATTGTTCCCTTCCAAAAAGCATTCTTTCTAGGATCAAACTTGTGTTCACTTTGGGTGCCATGCATTTGCTTTGGGTTTGTTGCTTTGTTTTCTGAGAGTTCCTAAAAAAATGGCACACAAATCGCACACTGACATTGTCAAACGTCCCTATTCCATTTTATATAAAAATCAAATAACAATTATTACCACATCAAAATTAGTTTTCGCGTATTTGAAGGAAAAAAAAAAAGGTTTAATTTCCTAGTCAGCAATCCAGATCTACTCTTTTTTATTACATAAAAATCCATACTTGTCAGAAAAAAAAAAATACCATACAAAAACTTAAAAGGAAAAGCTACACTCGTACTGCACAGAAGAGCAAATTATACACCAGAAAGAAGAGAGTAGGAGGAGGAGATGACAGGCTCAAAAGATCCATTGATCATATCATTCGGTGAGATGCTCATCGATTTCGTTCCTGACACAGCTGGAGTGTCTCTGGCTGAGTCTCTTGGTTTTATCAAAGCCCCTGGAGGTGCCCCTGCCAATGTTGCTTGCGCCATAGCCAAACTTGGCGGTAATGCTGCCTTCATTGGCAAGGTACTTGAATCTCTCTCTCTCAGCACCAAAAAAAATGTTATTTGTACACCGATCGCATTTCAAATAAGCGTGGATTTCAACCGTTGAACGCAGTGTTAACTGAGATTTGATTTACGTTAGTAAAGACTATATGTCGATTCGACACATTACTGAAATTCACATTAATATTCCTTGTGATCACCGCATGTCAATTTAGATGTCTATTAATATCATTTCAACACTTCTCAAATCCACACTAATTTGAACTGTGATCGCCGCATGCAGATTTAGGTGTCTATTAATGGAACTGCTATCTTATTATAAGGATCATTGATCATTTTCTTTGCCATATAGACTCATAAAAAGGTAATGAGCATATTGTGACAGGTGGGAGATGATGAATTTGGAAGGATGTTAGTTGACATCTTGAAGCAAAATGGGGTGAATACAGATGGTGTTTGCTTTGATATGGAGGCAAGAACTGCATTGGCTTTTGTGACACTGAGGAACGATGGGGAGAGGGAGTTTATGTTTTATAGGAACCCCAGTGCAGATATGCTGCTGAAGGAGACTGAACTGAACATGGGTTTGATTAAGAAGGCCAAGATATTCCATTATGGATCTATTAGCCTCATAACAGAACCATGCAGATCAGCTCACTTGGCAGCCATGAAAGCTGCTAGAGAAGCTGGTGCATTGCTGTCATATGATCCAAATGTGAGGCTGCCTTTGTGGCCTTCTGCTGATCTAGCTAGGTCTGGGATCAAGAGCATTTGGTTTGATGCAGATTTCATCAAGGTACAAATTCTTTAAAGGAGAAAAAACTACATTTTAGTCTATGAAAGTACATAGTCTTAGCTCGTAATGGATTAATCCCTTAGGAAAAAAAAAAATGCATACACATTAGTCCTTTTGAGGGATTAGGATNATTAATCCCTTAGGAAAAAAAAAAAATGCATACACATTAGTCCTTTTGAGGGATTAGGATGGCCAAGTACACAAGGCTCACACATAGTCGAGTTTAGGGAGAGTGTACACAGCCTTACCCCATAAACGAAGAGATTGTTTTCAAGATTTGAACATGTAACTTTCAAGTCATGAGACAGTAACCTTATCATTATGTTAATGCTTCCTCACTTCTTCTAAGAGACTAGTATGTTAAAATTCTAAATTGCTTTAAAATCTTGTTTTTTTCCATTTTATTATTTTAATTTTATGGAACTTGTGTTTTCTTTTAGGGAACAATATGTTAAGATCCTACATTTTAAAATGTACTAGAACATATTGGAGGATATGACAGTACAGGGCAATGTAGATCTTGAAACTTGTACTATTATTCTTTAGTTGAGTGATGCGACATTTGTTGTGCATAGAAACTCGAGGAAAAAAGATGATTCCTTATAGCCAATTTGTTTTCTCAAAGCGTGTGGTTTTTGTTACAGTATCCCCAGTTGGTTTTTTTTAACCAATTGATCTTTGTCTATATAGGTGAGTGATGATGAAGTTAACTTCCTTACACAAGGAGATGCTGAGAAGGAAGATGTTGTTATGACCCTGTGGCATGACAAGTTGAAGTTGCTTCTTGTCACTGATGGAGAGAAGGGGTGCAGATATTTCACTAAGGTACTATCCAAAAAGCATTTTCAGAAGGAAACGGATATAGCATTTTTTGTCATTATTAAATCAAGTTGGTTTCATTTATGTTTACGATTTTGACTTAATGTATGTCATTCCATCTTTAATCCATGTTATAAGGTTTCACATTAATCGCCGACTGTCATACAATCTTGGGACCGATTATGAGAAAAATTAATAAAGCACATCATAGGTAGAGTTAGTATGATGTAATGATTTGGATGTTGATAGATTTATAACAGAGTACTATAATGTCTAATCTATGTAACCGGTCTTATTTAGTGGGACAAGACTAGCTAACGCTTAAATAGTCGCTATTGTTTGTTATCCCACGTGAGAAGTCTCTCTCTCAATTTTGTACCATATTTGAGTTGCACATAAAGTCCTTTACGGCGGCACTATAATCAAAACTACAAATCTTTGTTTGGTGCAGAAATTCAAAGGAAGGGTAAATGGGTTCTCAGTGAAGGCAGTAGACACAACTGGTGCTGGTGATTCTTTTGTTGGTTCAATTCTCACAGCTGTGGCCAAGGACCCTTCCATATTTGAGGTTCTCTCTCCATCTCTATCTAGCTCACACAAACTACTAATTTTCGAAATTATGCTTTTATTAACTTTGCCATTTGTTTTGACATCTTTTGCTCTATCTGGATACACAATAAAGAACGAGCAAAAAATGAGAGAGGCTTTGACGTTTGCAAATGCTTGTGGAGCAATCTGCACAACACAGAAGGGAGCAATTCCTGCACTTCCAACTCCTTCAGAGGCTCAGAAATTTATATCCAGCTACAAATAAAAATCTCCTCCAAAATTTGGAGTCAAATGGCCTCCCCATTCATTCTCATTTGATATTTCTGTTTTTCAAGCCTTCGATGCAAAAAGAATAAGTTGCTGTCTGTTTCAAGAAAGTAAATAAGCAACCTTTTGTTTTTCATTTTGGTCTATTTTTTGCATATTCAGCTTGTAACCTCCAGAAAAGAGATTATTATCTACTCTTCGAAATACATTAATGCAATCAGAACATATGAGTAAATACACCACCCTCCCCTTCGAATATTTAATGTTACACTTGTTCTCTTGTAGTTTGCAAGTTGATCAAACGTTGAACCTTACCCTTCCTCCGCTCCGCATAATGATGCGGAGGAGGGAGATAATGGTATCATATAATCAGCCAGTGATTTCGGACATTGGTCCTCAATCTCGGTGGGCCAGAAGAACACGAGAAAATAGAAAGACCAATTGAAATTTTTTATCTTTCTATTTCCTTCCTATCAAATCAGTGGACTTGAACCAGTAGCTATGCTGTTATACAAGGGATAATTTACAGCAAATTATGAATGTGATTTTTACAATAACAATGACATAGATTAATTATTATATATCTTGATTATGGTAAAGTAAAATATTACATGCTCACGGCTCTGGATGAGATCTCCGGTTCCCCATCTTGTAGGTCCGGTTCAGCTACATCGCTGTTAACCTACAAATACACGAAGCAAAGTGTGTCAAACAACCTAAATCATTCTCATAGCTTACTGCTGCAAAGGAACGAAAAACATCGTCAGCGCTATTTGAATCACTTTATAAGCGCGGCCTTCATAAGGTAACATAGGCAAACAGCCTAAACCCTAAATCGAAAGCATTAACCAGCATGCATTTATTTAGATATATAATCTTACCACCGAATCCTCCCTCTTAGCAAGGTACCGCTCCAAGGCGCCTTTCCCACGAAGAATTTTTCCTCCATGCCCAGGGGCATTTACTGATCCAACTGATTCCTCATCAACAACAACTGCATCAATTTGTTCATTTACTACCATAACATCTGGAATCTGGTGTATACAAGCATTCAATGTATCAGTAGAAAATCAGAGATTGCCAACAATCTTAGATGGAAGATAGCCATGTTTTTTTTCATACCTCAAACATGGCTTCAGTTAAAATGCTTTCCAGTAGCGCTCTTAAACCCCTCGCACCAGTATTTTTGGCCATTGCTTTCTTTGCAATCAGTCTCAGAGCTTTCTGCGTGAAGTGTAGCTTTACCTGAAGAGTAGCGACACAGTATCAGACAAGTAGACCTCTTACTGCCCACACCCTCCACCACTCACTTGCACCCATGTCCCATAATGAACATATTAAAAACACACTCATAAATGAGATTAGAGGACAGATAGAAGGGGGTGAAGGACAATTTGGACTTTATTCACACGCAAAGACTAACACCAAATGGTACCAAAGATCATAAAAACTAAATCACCCAAAATTGGTCTGCGGAATACTTCTAAGTCATGTTCCAATGCAGATTGGTGGAAAAGTATCAGCAGGCTATGACTCGAGAAAGCTACAGTCAATATTAGCAAAAGAGAAAAACTGGAAGAAATAAAGGAGGCAAGTAAATTACTTTAGTTGGAAGGTGTCATGGAAAATAGGAAGAGGGAAACTGAATAATTAATATCAGGTCTTTGACTAGGGTGTTGTCGCAGACATTGTTGAGACTAATCTCCTGGACAGTGGGCACAATTGCAACTAACATACCCTTCCAATTAATTTCTTCTACAGGGTTTGAACCTCAATCTTCTCCCTAAGAATACAATTCTAATCTAAGAAGAATAAGAAGAAAAGATAATACTAAGTCTGAGTAAGTATTAGATAAGTCTAGCATACAACATCAATCAATTGATGACTTGTCTGATTCGACAAATGCCCAAATTGAGTAGCTTAGGGATGATCTGGAGATACTGGTAAATTGGCTAGGGTTTTCACGCACACATACACTGACACACAGATTAGAGAGAGAGAGAGAGATAGAGAGAGAGAGAGAGAGAGAGAGAGAGAGAGAACAGAGTAAACTGCTTACATCATTCATGCTAAATAGTTTCTTGTACTGCTTAGCAAGAGCATTTTTTGGTTCTGTGAGGACCTGTAAAACCAGCAACATTTCATTTGTCTTATGACCAGATACATGTGCAAAATCTAGATCTGCATCTCTTTCCTACAGTAGGTACTTTCATTTCAGCATTCTGCATGACATAAAGTTAGAATTCTAAACTAATGTAAGCATTATCTAAACCATCAGATTATATTCCCAATGCCAAGCACAGTACTTTTTGACTTAGATGGCTGAAAAATTATAGGCCCATTAAGAAGCAGCTCACAAACTCCTTTTGCGCACATAAAAAAATCACAACCATGTCAACAGGGACAGATCTATATATAAAAGGGTGGGGGGGCAAATGCCCCCACAAATTTGGGAAATTTTTATTAATATATATGTATACATATAATTTTGCCCCCATTGTTTGATACCCAGTCTACCACACTCAAATTAATGCACTCATTACATTGCAGAAATATCACATTTCAATGATTTATTCCTCTTAATAACTTATTTTTAATGCACTCATTATAACATTTTCAAGTTAAATTATTCTATAAAATGATTGATAGACAACTTCAAGAGCTATTAACAATTGTTTTATTGACGTGCACATTGAATTACTTTTTTGTGTAGTTTGCTGAGAGATTCATTTTTTCCCTTTGACAAGGAGAAGTTGATTCCCTTAGCTCAATTTTGTCCATCCAAGTTTTGTTCCACTCAACATTTTGCACTTAATAGTCAACTTGAAAATTTTAGATTGGATGTGTATTTTAATGATCAATTCTCGAATGTAAATAAATTTTGTTTTGCTCAAAAGTTGGTTGAAACTATAAATGATATCGTTTATCCAATAGTAGTGTCTTCTCTTTTAAAGTTAGTTTTGACCTTGTCTATAGCAATTGTATCAACTGCAAAAACATTTTTTCCCTATGAATATGCATCATAATCGCAAAGGAGATTAATGGTTGAATAATTGTTTATAGAAAGAAAGACATTTGATACTATTGGTAATGAAAAATCATTCAAAATATAATTATGTAAGACTTGTAATCTTGCCCCCATAGCATAAACTTTATGGATCCGTCACTGCATGACAATGCCCTTTAAGTTACAAAATCCATTCTAGAACCCTTGTATCATTAAACAAATTTCTTTCCTTTCGTGTTCCATAAACTAAATAGCAACCATGCACTTAAACATGCCAGACGACCATATTGTTGTTCTCCATTAAATTTATTAAATCAAAAATACAATGACAAAGTTAACAAATAATATATAATGAAAAATAAAATAAAATAAATTCTAGATATAGTAGAAGATATTAGTAGAGATTTAATGTTTGAAAGACTAAAATATGATTAGGTTGCTTTACTATATATATGTATAGGTAAATAGTAGAGATTTAATGTTTAAAAGACTAAAATATGATTAGGTTGCTTTACCATTTATATGTATAGGTACGTGTCAGTGGTGAGTAGTGAATGGTGACAAAAGAGAATGATCATCAATCACCAGAGCAACAAGACAAGCAGAACTAGTCCTTGGAGCGCTAAACTACAAGGAAGATCAGGAAAAGCTAAATAAAATCAAAGATATAAGCAAGTAAAGAATACCTGCACAAGTTGGTCTTCTGTTAAAGCTGACAAGCTAATTAAGATTGGAAATCGTCCAATAAACTCTGGTATGAGACCATATGCAATAAGATCTGAACTTTCCACCTGAAATTACTGATGAACTTTTAGATGCATTTGGAAGGTTATCCAGCTACAATAATTTCATTCTTGAATGTACTTTTCTGATTCTCAACTGCTGAGAAGTGGGGGAAAGTAAACAGCATCTCAATAGCTTAAGTGCATGATTTATTAGCTTTAATTGCTTGAAGTATCTATGGGAAGGGAACCAAGTTTTCCAGTCAAATAAAATAACTAGAGTAAATTCTCACCGACTCAAGTAAAGATGATGCTACTGTTGCATTTGTCACTCCACCAGTTCTCATATTGGCACGGACCGGTGCTCCAAAGCCAATAGAAGAATCATGTCGTCTGGTTTATGTTACAATCGAATAAAATTTGACTAAAACTCTGGAAGAAACCAAATCATATGAAAAACAGCTGAACAGATATTCTTGCAGTACAGGCAAAAGAAATTTACCTATCCGAAATGGTTTTTTCAAGATCAACAAATGCACCACCACAAATAAAAAGAATATTCTTTGTGTCAATCTGCATATCATAAAATATGAATGGAAAGTTATTTAAAAACTAAATGATCATTTCTAGAATAATATTCACACTGCACTAGTTGATAGAAGCTGAGCCACATTGACAAAATATTGACAACTACTCAGTAAGGGAGTAGATGAATTCTTAAAGAAACAATCCATCGTATATTTTCTCCTTCATAGTTATCCTCTAACCATCAATAGCCACTAATGTATCTATTCATTAGTGTTTATCATGAGATCATCCAATTAGGTGATTGTACTGTGTTCATGCTTTTTATTACTTTTTGCATGAGTAAAAAAGATTAACCAGTAGTGGCTTTTTCTTAACATTTCAGGATTCAAGAAACATCAAAAAACTTGCTAAGTGAGAAAGTGTTCTAGTCAAATCAAAGTGCATTCATGAAACAAATGCAAAAGACGTTGCGTTTTTCAGTACAACATACCTGTATGTTATCACCCCGTGGATGTTTCCTTGCTCCTTTCTCAGGAACATTTACTATCTAGACAATAAGAAATCATTCCAAGTTCAGTATATTTTAAGAATTGCACTGACCATCTTCCAACAAATTGTCTTTCAGAAACATTTAGCACAAATAATTGATGAATTTGTAAAAAATGATAGTGTTTCAAGAAACAGATAGGTAATATTACAATAATTGTTGATAAACCAATTATTAACAATAGCAAACTGGAATTACTTTACTTACAGTTCCTTCCAGCATTTTTAACAATGCCTGCTGAACACCCTCACCAGAAACATCTCGGCTAATATTTAAGCTCTCAGCCTGTAATATATATCAGTTAAAATCTATAATGAACGTGCAACTATGAACTTGGTCAATTAAATTAGCAAAAAAACCTTCTTAGTTATCTTGTCCACTTCATCTATGTAAACAATCCCTTGTTGAGCTGCTTGAACATTGAACTCTGCTGCCTTTAAGGAAAAGTAAAAAGCCTTACAGTGAGATGGCATGTAGAAGTAGAATAAACAGAAACACTAGAAACCCAACAATCAGAGAGATTGAAAAGAAAGCAAATGCAACATGAATGAAACAGTGTTATATCCCCCCCCAAAAAAAAAAACACACAAAAAAGAAAAAAAAATGATATAGGTTTTAACTTTTAAGTAGGCAAAACCTTCGAAGGATAGCTGAAGCAGGATCCTCAGGGAAAGTTTTGCCAAACCCATTTGTGTAGAAATGCATCTTGAAAGAAGCCATAGACAATCCTATTCTACAGTAAAAGGGGAGCTGAAGGTAAAATATTACTAGTTTCCTTGACATGAGGATGCACTGGTGCATGTGAGCTAGAACCTGTTTTATGACTTTAAATCTTTTCTAGTTGTTTTCTACAATTATATTCTCTGTATTCATGAGAATGGTATAGTTCTAAAGAAAGTTACAACTCCATAAATGTGTGCATGTCAAGAGGGTTTATTTTGTTTAATTAAAAATTTTGAAATCTTTATTTTCTTACATTTAATGTTTGACAAAATGACTCTCTAAACCACCAAAACAGATTTTAGGGGGAAAAAAAAAAACATTGGGCAACAGAAGTTTGCAGGGATTTTAAATCGTTCATAGATCATAGTATTAATCTGACTATGTACCAGAGTTCTAACAAAAGCTGTAACCAACACAGCATAGGAATTTAAATTCTGAAATAATTTATGTAAAGGTAAGTAAATACTGTTAAGGCCAAATCGTTTAAAAGCATAAGCTGTTAGGTGAAGCCCTCTCAAGGGCCCATTGGAAAGTCATAAACAGGTCCATTCCTCAAAAACATTTAAACCAAGAATTGATAATTTGTTTAAACAATATAATTCTACGGAATAATTCACATACCGCAAGTAGTTTATACAATATTGATTCAACATCTTCTCCAACATAACCAGCCTGCAACAACATTTCCTCTTTTAGATAAATGACAACAAAGCTTTAGGACAAAGAAAAAGAAACCTAGAGCCAGCCATGGAACCAAATCAGAAATAGGTTAATACCATTTGAATACCAAGACCAGATTCTTCATTTGAGGGGGGAAAAATTGTTTCCATTTAACATACTATCTTAACAGTCAATAACTTAAAAATTCAGATATTTGGCACAGGAAAACAGATAGATCATTATCATATTCATTTGACTTGGTCAAACTCCGCTTTTACTCTGCCAAATTCTAAAATTACTGCATCAATGAATACATACTTGCCTGTGTTAAGGTTGTTGCATCAGCAATGACAGATGGAACATTCACAAATCGAGCTAGGGTTTTTGCAAGTAATGTCTTCCCTATTCAATGGAAGTTACATCAGCAAAGCAGTCATGTACTAAATCCAAATACTGATATGAAAAGAGCAAACAACATGGATGCAATTAATTCTCAATTTACAACTAAGAAGGAGAAAAAAGTAGTTTTTTATCCACTTCATGCTTCTGAAATTTAGGTGAATAATATATTCTTGTATATTTCATTGTGAGGTCATTAGACCTGTATATGTACATCAGTTGGCTATCTATTTTAGGAAATGTGAATCACTAATTGTAGAGAACAAATTCCTCTGATTGAGGGATTGTTTCTAATTACATAATCCTAGTATTAATACCAAGATACAGAATAAATATATACTAAGAATAAAATATAAAACTTCCTAAAATATACAATTACAGTTCTGACAATGCTCATACCTGATCCTGTTGGACCCATCAAAAGAACATTACTCTTTTCCAGCTCCACATGATCATCATCATCTAATGCTTCTGAAATTCCTGAATCTGCTGATTCAGCTCCTGGCCTAGTATTAAAATCAGCCAATTCAGTCAAAGAAAATAATTATGATAAAAGAATATACTAAAAGACTGACATTTTATACATGATATGAAGACACGTGGATGGGTGCTAGCTTGAGCAAAGAAATACATAAAGGGTGCCATGGCAGGAGCTCAGCAGCATCAATGTATGAAGAAACACGGATTAAGAAAATGAAAGGGACAGTGAAAGAACTAACCCCTTCTGTAAAGAGGCGTGGTATATTCTTTTGTAGTGGTTATAAACAGCTACGGATAGAACCTTCAACGCCAAAAAGACACAATTAATGAGGTTACAGTCAAAATCCACAAGTTAGTAATATCCATTCACAGTGTCTCATAAGATAACTCATCCAATTTTTTTTGTTTCCTTATTTCAAGGATCATAAAACCAAGCGAAAGAACATGAGAGCAATGAAAATTAAGAACGAATACAAACATGATGCTTATATTTCTGTACATAAATCATTTCCGTTCCTCTCCCCATTCTGCATCCCAAGTGAACTATAAAAGGGTCACAGGTATATCATTGCATCCTCCATTGATATCATGTAAGGTAAATTCATTGATAAAGTGATAAACATCATCAGCACACTCATTAGTAGGGGTCCAACAAACTCGGGTACTGGTAGTTTAGAGCAAAAAGAATTCATTAACAAACTTAACCAAAGCAGGAAAACAAAACTGAATAAAAATGTAAAACTCATCCAATCATATAGAAACTCAATCACACACGAAAAATACCTTCTTGGCCCTGTCCTGGCCAATAACAAACTTGTCAAGACCCTTGCAAATCTCCTTCGGAGTTGGCAAATCCCTCCCCAAATTGGAACCACCCCAGGAAGTCTTCTCACCGCCGCCAGAACCGCCTTCCCGGGGTGCGGAAGCCCGAATAACATTAACCCCAGGAGCAAAAGGCGGCCCTGGAGGACTATGCACAGCCACCGGTGGCTCCCCAGGTGCATTAGGAGGCCAATCCACTGGTTTCTCCCCATCACCACCACCACTATGTGACCTCAAAGAGTCCCACACTGAAACTCTACCACCATAACCTCTGATTCTCCTCGGAGACTTGTCATGATCAACATCATCATCATTCTCAGTGACCCTATCAGCCCCAGCCTCCAACAATGTTCCTTGCATAGGGGAAACGCAGTAATAAGCGGCGTTGCAATTGGGGCAGAGGTTCGCACCATGCTGGTACCCGACTTCCCCGTGGGGCCCACTTGGGAAATGGCGCTGACCGGGGAGCTTGGGGTCCGCTGCCACGGCCTTGTTGCAGCTCGGGCAAGTGGGGTCAGCAAGGATCCTCCGGGTTCGGGGATTGGGGTCGTCGGAGCCGCCCCGGCCCCACTTGTGGCGGTGCTGGTGGGCGGTGCGGGTGCGGTGGTGGGTGGAGATTGGGCAGAGCCTGCGGTAGAAGAAGGTTGTGGTGTTGTGATGGTGATGACGATGAGGATGGGGTGAAAGGGTGGAGTGGGTGTGTGAAGAAGAAGGAGGGGAGGTGGGTATTGATGGGTTGAGGAGGGGAAGCTTGTTGTTCCTGTTCTTGTTCCAGGCGGAGAAGAAGATTCGAGACATTTCAGAGAGGGAGAGGAGTTGGAGCTTTGGGATCTGTTTGTGTTGGGGTTGGGTGGGATGAATAGTTTACTTTAGTACAGAGAGAGAGGGGGAGAAGAGGATATAGTAAGGGGAAGATTTTGGTGTGATTGTGAGAGAAGTAAGAAAGAAAGAAGAAATGACAAGCACAGACCCACGCGTACACGTCAATGCCTGATTCATCCTCATACGTCCAAAACAAAAATGTTACCATGTAATCACCTTATTATGGCCAAGTTACAATCAACTTTTGAGATGGTTTAGTTAAATTACCCAAAGAAATCCACCCTCACTAGCAGTGACAATCTTCTTAATGAAGATGAATTATCACCACATCCCATCTCTTAGTTAGTTAAATTATATTGATTTGTCAAGAAATTACTCACGTCATTTCTTTAATCAGTGTTAATCTTTCTTTACGATAACAAAGTTGAACCTTGTTATATTTGTTCAGTCTATTTTACTGAATCTCAAAAAAGATTACCGTAAAAATATCTTAAAGAAATCACATAATTTACTTTATTATTATGATTATTAGGCGTTATCACATTTATCTTATAACTTCTGGTGAATGGTTCGTCATATTCATTTAAATCATATAATTTTAGATAATTTATGCATCAAATTTTTAATAGCTAAAATTAAATAGATCATTGATGAATCATAAATTAGTTGTGCACTTTAAAAACTCTCATATATCAGACTAGAAACAATTTGTCACTGACCTCATCCTACCCGACTTGTTTACTCAATTCTCTTGAAATTGAACCACTCCTCCCTTTGATTTTTTATTCTTCGGAAAAGAAAGAGAAATACCACAACCTCTCAAGGAGGGGCGAAGTTTTGCAAGAGGCTCCTCCAAAATAACTAATCTATCAAACCGCAAAGTCCCAAGTTTATCAGCGCAAAATATTGCTGCACAAATAATATGCTCAAAGAGTAAGGCTCTAGTCATGAGAAAGAAAATCTCTAATATGAGAAATGACCAGTTCAAAAGGTTGGAAAGTAAGCTCTAAAATACCACACTTTTTTTGCCAATCTAGAGTTTGATAGAGTCACTCTCACAAATAACCATGTTACCAAGCTAAACGCAACCCATAAGGCAGACCCTGTAGCTCCACAATTAAGTTTCCTGTGGTGCCAATGCTACCAGACCTTCCTAAGAGCCAATGCCAGTGTACAGTCTCGAAATAAGCCATTGAAGCCACCCAAATTTGGATACCCAAAACGACAACGCGATGCGACGTGACTGAAGAAAGGAGTGTCTTCTCCGCCAGGGTCTTCTCCGGGTAAGCCATATACCATTGGCAAGAATAATACATATACCAGTGGCAAGAATGGTTCCAGATGATGATCCTTAAAGTTCCACTATTAATGGAAATGTTGATGTTGATGATGATGAGAATGACGATATGGTTTTATGAAAGGGATGACTAAACTAAGTGTACCTCTGAAACACTTTGTTTGTGTTTTCCATAAAAGGGAAAGATACTGATTAGTTTCTATTAATGCTCACTCAATTTTGATGTAATCTGAGCTTAATGATTTGATAATTCTCTGCACTGTTAATATACTCTGATGTACTATACTTTGATATATTGTTGTGATGCAAATGATTATAAACTATTCTAATTCAATTGTTGATATGTCCATATATTCTTTTTAAATGCTATCATTTGTTGCACTTGAACTTTACACCTTGTATCTCAACTATACTCTGATATGATCTAATACATATTTTCGATGACTTCCGGTAAACAATTTTGTTCCTGAAAATTTGAAGAATATTTGCTAGGAATTGTCTCGTAAATAATCTAAATTTTTGAGAAATATGCACACAAAGGCCTAAGTTTTGTACTCAACTATGTTCCAAACCAGCTGATTTAGCATCCTCCTATGGTTTTACAGTAACTATTGGATACTGCACTGAAGCTGTGGTTAATGTATAACTGTCCATCAAAACAATTAAAATCCAAGAACATCGAATAACCTAACCCATTGTTTATGGCTACTTGATTGTTTGCTTTGTTTTCATAAAATTTATAGATATGTCTAGGGTAAGCCGATATCGTCTTAGGTGTGAGTTGACATCAAGTCAACTTAATACTACTTCTTAAGACACTCATACTACTTCTAAAAATACTCATACAAGATCAACCACTCATATTACTTCTGAAGACACTTATACAAGATCATCTACTCATACTACTTCTAATGAGGAGTAGAAGTTGAATTGGGTTATAATGAAGAGTTAGAAGTTGAAGACTCTCATACAAGATCAGCCAAACACATAAAGTGAATCGTTAAAGTGATTGGTATGTGATTTACTAATTATTATTTTGCTTTTTATGTATCAATCATTTACTAACTGCCTTGCTGGGGAATCGGTGGGGCATTTTCTTTTCTGCCTAGGTAGTACTATTTTCTTTTCTCGGTTTTACTCTGTCATATGCATGTTGATTCCCTCTCTATTCATGTTATCATGCATTCAGTAACATTTTGTGGCCATTTTTATGCATGATAAGAACTTATGATGCTTAAATTGAACCTTGTTTTGGGTTTAGATGAGCAAGGTGTTGAAAGACAAACATATTAATGATGTAATTGGACTTCCACAGGGAAAGCGGATAGTGACTGGTCAGTTGGACACTCTAGTAGTCTTTTGGGAGGATATTTGGGGTATGTTGCTGGCTTTTACAACTTCCTAATCATCTATAAAAAATAGAAAAAACAGTTCCTGAATCGTACAAGAAAAACGTCTATGATAATATCAAGGTATGAATTATCAATAAGTTTAATTCTTTCAATATGTTATATAGCTTGATTTGCTAGTAATAATAATAAATGGTAGTTCCATTGTCAAAAGATGTGCATGTTTACTTACCATATTTTTATGTGTTTGCTTTGACGGAAAAATTTGTGATTGATAATGACGAGAAGAAAAAAATATATCCTTTTGAACATTTGGAAGAAATGGAAGGACAGTAAATGTAGGATTTATCAGAGTTGTTATAGATATGACCTTAGTTAGGAGGAAAAGGTAAATTTGCACCCCGGATGGAATTCCTCAAGAACATTGGGCCTCTTTTCTTTAATATAAGTTGAGTGAAGAAGCTAAGGTAATAACCATACCAAGCCAATTCATTAACTTAGCTATGTTTAACATCTGTTGACTTTTGTATGTTAATGTGCAAAAAGTAACATGAACTTATACATATAATTTATTCTTTGAATGTTAAGTGTTATTGACGTTTTGCAAGCTTATTTACTTTTGGTTGGTTCTGGTTGCTACCTTTTCTTTCTTCATTGTGCTGAAACGGGGAGAGAATTTACTAGAGGGAAAATGTATCCTATTGCTCATAGGAAAAAAAGATGGATCACTTGTGAATGAGGATGCTCAAAGGAAGAGTGTAAGTCTTATATATGATTGATGTGTTTAACTATATTATTCTTAAATGCTTAGTTTTTATAATATATGCTTTGCATGCTTGATTATATATTGTTCAACGTTATCTAGGAAGATTTATAAAAGGAGATTGCTGAGGGATATTTTGAAAATAATGCATTTATTAAAGTTATTGGGAAAGAGCATCCAAGATATGTTCGAGGTATGAGTTTGGTGTTTACCCATCTCAAGCGTATGGGTCATCTTCTCGCAAACCAGGAGCTAGTGATGGTCCATCAACAGCTGAACATGATAGCTTGAAGTTGCAAGTACAACTACTATAAGAGCAAGTGATGTTTTTTGTTCACCAACAAGGGGGTCAACTGCCACCTGATTTTTCCACCAATCTGGTAAATTTGTTGTGTAATAGAAATGCTCAATGCTTATAATTGATGTGTTAATTTGTTGGGGGCTATATACTCTGTATATGTGTTTTCCACTTATGTTTGGTTTCTGTTCTTTCTTTAATCTTATTAGTAAGATGGAATTACAAGGAACTTCATTATTTATTTACTAGGAGATGGAATTGGTTTAGTTTATATGAATGGAAGAGTAGGTAGAAGTAGTGATGATTGTGCTAGTAGATTTGTGTTTATTAAGAACACGGGGTTTGTGATATATACTGTAGAGTTACTGAATGGTAAAAATTAGGGACGACGAATTTTAATGGCATGTTGATCATTATTTTCTTTAAAAGGGTTTGTGAGGAGGTTACATGCAGTGCAAGTGTTATTTTCTTTTTGTTGTTAGATATTTTAATTATGATCTCTTATTGTTTTTGTTAGATATTTACTATTGGATTTCTTTTCAATTTTAGACTACTAACTTAGACTCGCTAACAGGAGTAAGACCTTTGTCCCCTGCTAGCCATGATCTCCAAAATCATGGACCATCACCATCTCATCCATAGTCCTTGATGTTAGGCTCTCGAAGTTAAATTTCATATTATTATTAGTACTCACTCAGTTCCATGTCCAATCTCGACTTAACTTAACTCATCCACCTGTTTGTTATGATATTTAAGTTAGATTTTAGTTTGTTATTAAGTTTTTAATATTTTGTGTTGGTAATGACTTATAACCTATATTTTACTTGGATGTTACCCGCTATTGTGATTTTCATAATTGGTTTATTGACCTTGGAACAACTAGCTTGTTAAGTTTATTGCTCTTACGATAAATCAAATTCATAGAGGTTAGTCAAGTTTATGCTCTTACGATCGAATTATCTTGTAGAATTAAATAAGTAATAGAGTTTCTTTATAGGAAGAGAAAGGAAGTAAAAGAAATAAAATAAAATCTATAAGCTAAAAATTGAAGATTTTAAAGTATCACATATGAGAAATCAGATAAATGTTAGAGAAGTTGGTAATATTAGCTCCCAGATATAAAATATAAAAAAATTGAAACTTAAGGTAGCGGCGATTAAAAATTGCTACTAATGCAATATTTAAAAATTAATAGTTAAACATAGCAACAGTGTCCAATTGTCACAAATACCTTTCAAAAAAAATATAATTCAAATATAGCAGCGGGTGAAAACCGCTGCAAATATATCGCAATAAATATTCCTACCGTTGTCCGCAAAACCTTATTTTGTACTACTGCAAAATTGTTTTTTTTTTGTTGTAGTAAAAGGTGTTAGGGGCTTAGTCATAATTTATATACGTAAAAAGTAAACATTTTTAGCTTAAATAACGTGAGACTTTATTATTTTTATACGTTTTATAATAAATCTTAAGAGTAAAAAAGGTTCATAGTCTAACCAAACTAATTATGTTAATGTTTTAATATAGTATTTTTGTTTTCAAAATTATTATTTTTAGTTTCATAAAATATCCCTCGTCCAAAGGATAAGAGTCTAATATTTTGGGATGCAGTTAGACTTCTAAATAAATTTCAATTGAATTTAAGTATAAAATAAAATCAATGTATGGTTGGTAAAATTTCAAAAATCAAATAACTCAAAATACCACAAAGCTACCGAACTAAATCATTTCTGATTTTTTTAAACATTTAATTTTTCAAATATAGGATTCGAACTATAAATCAAATCGATCAAAATCAATTGGCATTTTTATTTATTTACTATCTCTCTTTTAAATACTATCTAGCTTCTATCCACCTCTGATGAGCTCTTCATTCACATTAGCATTCCCCGTTTCTCTCCTCTGATCAGGTTCTTTCTCTACCTCTTGCTTCTTAATTTCTTAATGGCCACCTCTTTAATCTGCGTTTCCCACCTTTGCCTTGCTTTGCTCTTTCTTTTCTTTTTTTTTTTTTTAATTTAATTATTATTATTATTTTATTTTTTTTAATTCACTGTAGTTGAATGAGAATCGTAGAAAAACCTCAATGGGACTTCTAAAGAATCAAACTTTTTTCACTTGGGGGGTTTTGATTAATAATATAGAAATGCTAGAGCTTGTTAACTATTTTATTTATTTAATCCCTGACAATTTTTATAAATGACAATCATATTTTCGTTTCTTCTCGTTTTGTCCCATAAATAAATTGTGAAGTGTCATCTTCGGATTATTAACTAAGTTAAATGCTCTAGTATTTATCTTAATAACATTCTTCGATTTCTGAATGATGAGGCTAGTTGCTTCATCAAGTTATGGTCTTTCTCTTGGGGTGGGAGGAAGCAATGGCATGTGAGAAAACAAAAGAAGGGTATAAAAGTCATTTTAGTAATTTGCTATTCAACTGTAACAGCTAAAAGCAAGGGAGGATAATGTCACGTGAATTAAATATAACAACGGAAGTAGGTGTGACATCAATATTCAGCTCACTAAGTGATTTATCTTTTGCAATTTTTTTGGATCAAATCTTACCTTCTACACTTTTTAATTTAGAAGAATATTTAGGAGAAATTCTTATAAGATGTTCTAGAATTTATCTCAAACTAAAATGCCTATAAAAAGTGAACAAACTCTACCACAGCTTTGATAAAGCATCTTATTTTATATTTAATTTGACAAGTAAGAATCATGTCATCAAACAAAAGGGGTTGCCTCAAACCTTAGACTGCTGCAACCTTAACCATAATCAGATTCTCATACCACTCACTCCTTCTATCATCTATCATTCTAGGATCACCGCCTTGTTTGCTTACGATCTAGCTGTGCAACATTCGGGTAATTTCAAATTCTGTTTTGAAGCTTTTGACTTTTGGTTATGATATGAAGTGGAATTCAGGGGAATGAAATGTAATCACGCTTCCATTCTTGTGGCAAACACTGGAACAGGACATTTCCTTCCCCACAAAAATAATAATTCCATTGACATTGTATTTTTTTTTCCTCTCACGTGAATCCGAGTTGCTTCTTTGATTGATGACGCTGTTTAGAATTTCTCAACTGAAATATGCTTTACTATATGTAATTGTTACAGGTAGCAGAGTAATTTTGAACATATTTTAGTTTGGATGGCTACAGAGGAAGCAGACAAAGAGAAGGGTACAGAAATGGAGGGCAACAAGGACAAGGGCGCCAGAGCTAAAGAAATTGCTGAGAACATGTTCAGTGCAGGGGATATTTTGGGCGCAATGAAGTATGCTTTGATGGCCAGATATTTATGTCCTGGTCTGGAGGGCATTAGCCAAATGATAACAGCATTGAGGGTGCACATTGCTGCTATGAATAGAATAAATGGCGAGAGAGACTGGTATGGTATACTCGGTGTGGGTCCCCTGGCCGATGATGCCACGTTGCAGAAACAATACAAGAAGTTAATTATCGCATTTCACCCTGACATGAACAAGTTTGCAGGCGCAGAGGGGGCCTTTATACTTGCTAGACAAGCTTGGAGTGTCCTCTCGGATGAGGATCAGAGGGTGGCATATGATGAGAAGGTGAATGTAATAGTGTGTAATCTTTCAACTGAGTGTGACCCACCAGCGCAACTGGGGGCCAATTGTGATGGCAATGCTACCAAATTGAATACGTTTTGGACTTTTTGCCATCGATGCCAAGCGCACTATGAGTACTCGAGAGCTTACGTCGGCCAGAAACTCGTGTGTCACAACTGCCATGGAGCATTCTGGGCTGTGGAAACAGATCGGCCTACCAGCGGTGTATATCGATGTGCGGCCGCGTGGTTAAGGACTTGTGGTCTTTACTCTGCAACAGGAGCTGCCAAGTTGGTTCAGCTGCAGGAGACGGCTGAGAAGATGAAGCGGAAACACGAGGCCTCACAAGCGGAGCACCGTGCTGCAAAGATAAGAAGGGCGTTGGAGGAAGTCACTGATACCAGCTCTGCAAAAGATGCCTTAAGGAGGAAACTTGAAAATCTTGTTACACAGGAGGCAATAGACGAAATTAGCATGAAATTAAAGGAACTTAAGTCAGATGAGAAAGGCAAAACATTTTTAAGTAGCTCAGATGCTTGTGATCAAAATAACATTGACAATTCACAAGGCAAAATGAGTGGATCCCAAGTCACCAAGACATTTGCCAGCACTACTGTTGCTGCTGACATGGTAACAAAATCTTTAGAGAAGATGTCAATACAAGTAGCAAAGTGTGACATGAAAGAAGCTAGTGTTGAGGACCTGATCAATGGTATGGACAAGCTGGGACAAGGAAAAACGACACACAAAGATATCTAGTGGGAAAATGGTAGAAGAAGATATATTGGAGATTGTGGCAGCTAGCACTATCCATTTTGCTAAAAGAATTTGGGTTAGATTTCATTTCAGTTATGCAAATTGGTACACCTTGGCTCCAAGCCACCTCCTTTTTTAATTTTGTAGGTTCTTAGTCAATTTTTTATTTGTGTGCACATGATACTTTTGAAATTGGCGTGATCACCTCTATTGCTTTTAGATTTTTATTTCTTATCCACCGTATAGTCCACGAGTCAACATAAGGGCCATTAACATTTTCCTATCAAAGCTTCTGCCAGGAGCTCCAACGTCCAAACCATGCATAAAAAAACATAAAATCTCTCTTCGTATAAAATATCAAATCTCACTCTTGCTTATCCCGTTCTTATGAATTTTTAACTAAATTTATACACATTGTCACAATAGTTTATTCAGCCGTTTTTTTTCCCACTCTCAATTTATTTAGTGAGAGATTTTTAAGTGTTATTATAATAAGAAAAAAAGATCTTGCCACTTATAGTTTTTTTTTTTTATTATTGATTCATCAAAAAAGACGCAAGAAAGTTCGATTATCAAGAAGCGCACTTGTCAGAAGGGGGAGAAACTTTTAATGCACAATCTTCCAAAATTGCGATAACAATGTCTCCTACAATTTTAGATAGTTCCCATGGCATCAATTATGAGGACATTAGGCAAGCCTAAAGGAACATTCTTCAAGATAACCCATTTAGGAGCACTTAGAAGTGTCAAATGGGCCGGACCAAAATTATGCTTATTTTTAAAATTCGGCTCATTTATGGTCGGTCCGTGGGCCTAAACGAGCCAGCCCGCTAGCTCGTTTATTTTTTTAAAAAAAAATTAAAATTTTGGTTTATATTTTATGATTTAAATACAAAGTTATGAATAAGCATGTGCAATGATTTTTAACTATTTTTATTGTCTATCTATTAATTAATTAGAAAGAAATAGCTTAAATGGTTGATTGCAAAATTATATTATCTTTTTTGTTCCTTCAATTATCTTACTTGAAAGATATCAAATGTTTTCAAATGCTATTTGAAATTGATTCAAGAATTAATACTACTTTCATTAATTAAATGACGGCATATAACATTGATGTGATTACTTTTATGTTATTGATCAAAAACAAAATTGGAACTCTTTCTCGTAGATTAGTCAATAATAAACAAGGTTTGAAAATATATCAACTTGTAGGGCGTAGGCACTCATTGAAGGAATAGAATGCAAAATTTATCAATATCTATGTCATAGCACTTCAGCTGTATAGCAATATAAATATAATTAAGTAGTTAAGCATAAGAAATAGTTAAACATGCTCAATTATAAGTAAACTCCTAAACTCCAAAATAAAATTTAGAGTCCAAAATGAAACTTTTAAAAAATTAATTCTTTTATAAATAAAAAAAAAATTTCACGGGCTCACAGGCTAGCTCGCAGGCCTAGCAGGTCAGGCCTAAACGGGTCAGGCCAAATTTTTTTCAAATTTTCAGGGATCTATTTTTTCATGTAAAGTCCGTCCATTTAACCGGGTAAACGGGCTGGACCCATGGGTCGGACTCATTTTGACAGCCCTAGGAGCACCTAAAGCCCCCTCTTTAGTTAAAAAATTAGCACAAAAATCAGTTTCCCTTAAAATATGTCTGACCTTAACCACGCACTCCTTGAGACTAGGGTTAGAAGTGAGTTGAGTTTAGCCAAACTAGCTGAAGCCGAGGCCCGACTCACTGACTCACTTTTAATGCGTCGAGTTCGAGTTCATTAGAATCAAGCCAAATTTTTGGACTCGAGCTCAGTTCACCAAAAGCTCATGGAGCTCGAGCTAACTTAAGAACCACTTAAACTTGATTAAATAACTCAAATTAGATACAAATTAAATCTTTTATGTTTAATATGTTATAATATTTGTTCATAACAACATGTAGTCTTACTTTCATTACCAATAATAATAATAATAACAGCCACAAAACATAATTATTCACATACATTGGTACATATACATAGATACACACATAATTGAGCTAACTCATAAGCTAATGAGTTGAACATAAAGCTCAAGTTTGAATCGTTTAATAAATGAAATGAAACTCTAAACTTAAGCTCAACTCATGGATTCACGAGCTCAACTTATCAAGTCATTAACAAATCGAGCTATAAACATCTCAAGAGTTAGCATAATTATAGCCCCACTTGAGATACATTCAATATATATAAAACAAAGTAAATCAACATAAATGATCGAGATTTTTTATCTCAAAGTACTCCCCCGAAAAATATCAAGTTTTAGTTCACAGAAGATACTTGTGATCAAAATAACATTGGGAAGAAGACAGAAGGTAGATTGAGTGGATCCCAAGCTACTAAGCCATTTGCATGCACTACTATAGCTGACATGGTAACAAAATCTTTGGAAAAGATGTCAATAGATAACCCAGTTGTCAAAGAAGTTGCAAATGATGAGATGAAAGATGCTAATGGTGAGGACCTGGAGAAGAAAAGAAGGCACATGAAGATAAATAGGGAATAGAAACTGTGGAAGAGTGAACATGGTAGAAACAACGCGGGTGCTTGTGGCAGCAACAGTGCATACCATAATAAATACATTCCACTTTAGGGCTATTCACTTTGCTTTAAGAATTAGAGTAGACTTTGTTTCAGTTCTGCTACAAGCTACCTTCCCTTTTTATAATTTTTAGGTTCTTAATCAATTTTTACTTCTGTGAGTATGACCTTTTGCAATTGGCACGTTCATCAGCCTATATGGTTTTGAGAATTTTTATTTCTCATTATTGATTAATAAACATGTTATTTAGCACCCCAAAAGAAGAATTGTAGGAATGTTGAGATGAATGATGTGCCACTTGGGAGATGGCATGATTTTTCAACTAAAACAATCACAGGCATTCACATGCCATTCATGGGTTAGCAATTCATAGCAGAAGACATTTCTCATCGATTAGTAACAACAGTTGATAGAATTCGATTCCATTTTCTCAATAATGCTTGTGTTATTTTATGGGACTAATATTGGCTCACTCTGATTTTTAGGTCCCCGTTCTGTTTTGGTAGCGGTTGGGGATTGTTCACATTTTTTTCTATAAGAAACTTTCAATCTTCAGTTAGTCACAACAAGCTGTTTAGGAGTGAGGTTTGGAGAAAGGAACTGAGTGAGATATTTTGTACTTAATTATTTATAGGGAAATAAAGAAAGAATGAAGCAGGCAAGAATTGGATTGGAACTTTTGGGAGCTTCTGAAACCTCCCTTTTGCTAAACGCTTTCTTGCAGTGTCTTTTGTGTCCTGGACTGATTTCGGACTGATCTCAGCTTAAGGGTGTGAATGATACCAATTAACGTCTCCATTTTCTTGTCTGTGCTACCGGTTTCTATCGTTTCATTCTATTCTATTCTATTCCATGTCAAAACAGAATTGCAAGAAGACATGATATCATATAGATTTGGAAAATCCTCTTCATTCATTAGGAGATTAGTCGAGCTTGTACAACACTAGAAAACAGTCTCACACTCACTCACTCATCATCAACCGAGCTCAACACAAGCAACACACTGTGAAACCTTGCTATTCACAAAATAGACACAGAATTGAACAAGCTGTTTTTCACACCACCAGCTTCAAAGCTCCTGCTTGGCCCCACTGTCCTCCCCTGCTGCAATGCTGACCAGCCTTGGACCCTTGATCCTCTCAGGTGACAACTTGTGCAGTGTCAGAGTCAGCACTCCATTCTCCATCTTAGCCTTCACAGAATCCAAGTCCACGTTCTCCGGCAGCCGGAACTGCCTCCAGAATTTCCCATAAGACCTCTCCACCCTGTGCCAGTGGTCACCCTTCTTCTCTTCCTCCCTCTTCCTCTCTCCACTCACCCTCAGCACCCTATTCTCCCCAACCTCTATCTTCACCTCGTCTCTGCTCATCCCTGGCACGTCCAGCATGATCACGTGTCCCTCTGGCGTCTCCTTCCAGTCCACCCTGGCTGGTGAAAGAGCCATCATTGCGGATGATGATGGCTCGTCTTTGCGGACCCCAAACGGGGTCTGCTCCAGCACGCGAAACGGGTCCGGGAAGCGATCGGACAAGACATCAGCCAAGAGACTGCTTGGGGGATCTATGAAGGGTAACAGAGACCCTTTTGTTTTTGAAGCAAGAGCGGAGAGGATGAGCAAGAGAAATGGCACCAGGAACCGGTTGAGTTTTAGTGGCCTCATTTCTGTTTTAGTACTTGGAAAACAAGTGTTGGATAGCAGATAATGGTGAAAGACTCTGCTTTGTTCTTTGTCACCTTGATTTCTCGTGTGTATATATACAGCGGGTGGGGAGAGACAAATATTGGTTCTTGAAAATTCTAATGCCATAATTGATGCTACAGGGTGAAATTAATTGATTTAGCCTAGAGATATGGAGAATGTTCCGGGTGCATGAGTTTTCCTGCATGTTCCAGAGGCTTCATGTGTTGTGTTGCATACTCTACTTATTTGAGTGTATCTTCTGTTTCCATGCGATGCAATAACACTTTTTTTTTTTTTTTTCAAAAATGTTACATATAGACTCAATTTTATACATTCATATATACATAATTAATAATGCAACAACTTTATTCTCATGAGTGCACAAACATTACAAACTTATAGATGATATTATCAATTATACTTAATTAAATGCACAAACATTACAAGCATTAAAACACAAACTTTATGTATATTTTTTGGTGTATATATGGTGTATATTTTTTAGTGTTTTTAGCAGGATTCTTTTTTTTAACCAAGGGATTCACCGCTCCTAGGAAGCACGTTACAAGATTGTTGTGTACCGTGTTTATCAAATTAGGTGTCACTCGCACGGCAATTGTATGTGTTTAAAATTATCTAAATAAAAAATTTATAATTAATCATATATAAACGTGTTCTAACTATATTTAAATGTTTTTAAAGTCATGTTTGGGTTGTGTTTAAGTAAAAAAAAAATATTTGAAATATTAAATAATTTATAATAATATGGATTATTATGAAATTAGTAAGTATTGATAAATAAAAATATTTTAAATGTTACATATATTTTAAAAAAGTTTAGAAAGTATTAAAATTAGTAATTTGATATCAATAAAAATATTAAAATATTTTATAAACATTTAATTTTATACTTGTATATGTCGTGTTCGTGTCCTATAAAATTTTAAAATTGGTGCATCGCAATATCACATGTCATGTCGTGTCACGTGTTCTTAGCACCACCCACAATAGTGAATAATTCCTTGATAATAATTAAATTTATATGAAATAATAGACTGCTAGATACAAAATATTTTTTTATCTCCATTTGATCAGTTTCCATTTTTTGGTCTAGAATAATACTTTGGTCGGACTAATGAGTTTTTGGGTAGCTTCGTACAATCTGTCTGGCATGTGGCATGCCACGTGGCACGGCCACGTCAGCGCCGTTAATCCCAGCCAAACACAGAGACTAAAAACAAACTTAGAAATTTTACAGAAATTAAAAATTTTACACAGAGACTAAAAACAAACTTCGAAATTTTACAGGGATTAAAAACTTAATTAAGCCAATATTTTTAAACCAAGTTACAAAATTCAATTTTGGTGTCACCTCCTTAATTTTGTCAACCCATATTTAGGTAAGTATATGAGTTGTACTTTGAAAGTCAAAAGTTTATCATGCATATAAGTCTCCTTTGACTTTCAGCTAAAAAGTTATTTATGTAACTTAGATTCTACCACTTGACACTTTTTTTTTACTATGCCTTCTTAGCATCAATATTGTGTATATGATGATAAACCTTTTAGATGATAGTGAATATGAGAAAAAATAATGGAATGAGTTTTAATCATGTGGGTAATGATATCATAACAAGCAACTAGATTCCAAAAATATGAGGAAAAAACAAAATGTAGTGAGCAAGTGAAACACATTGCAAAAATTGAATCTAAACACAAATTCAAACTACTTGCCATCTTGTTCTCTCTACTGTTTGAATAGGATGAAAAGAAATACAAAAATAATCATGAAAACACATGCTCTGAGCTCAGTCAGAAGTACCTTACTGGTGCAAAAGAATGTGGCATTTTCATCTATGTGAAAAAAATATTGTAAACATGCTACAATTCGTTGATTATTTGTACCAATGCAGTGTAAGTGCCAAATATTGCTATCACTACACCTAGCACTATTATTGTCACTATAGCTACCATCTCACACCCAAAATTCCTATAAGAGCCTGAAATCTTCAAGTAGCAAGCACATGGCAGTAAAATTGAGGCTGTGATACTTAAAGCACCAACAACTGATGTGAGGGACCCAAAGAAAGGAACAGCAAGGGCAACAATGACAGTGGTGATTACCAAGGTAGTGCTGATTAAGACACTGGTGACCCTATTCTTCCTCTTGTGTTGTTGTGGAAGCAAGCCTTTTAAGGCACTGGTAATTGGTGTCACCATCAAAGCATATTTGCATATTGGATTCACCAATGTTGTGTATATTGCTATTTGTGAACTTATTTTGTTTAGCGGCAGATTCAATGTTATCTGTGATTCAACGTCTGCACCAAACATTAGATAACCTATGATAGCCATGGATGCATAGCCTGCAGTGCTCAACACAGAGCATATAAGTAGAACCTGCAATGCAGTAGGTCAAAAATTATGAGTGACACCAAGGGATAGAGAAGCATAACAAACAACAGTTTCAGTTAGTTGATAAGTTTGGATTTTGGTAGGGGTGAGGAAGAGAATATGAAGTTATCTAAATAGTTTTCTCCCAACCGCATCTGCAATATTGCGATGGCATCAGATGATGATGCGGACCGCAATGTACAACCATGCCCTCAAAACATGGCTCCCGTGAAGTGAGGTCTGAAAAGAGTAGATGTATGTAGACTTACCTAGTAAATGAGGAGACTAATTCCAAATCACAAAACAACAACTCTGAAATATTCAATAAGAAAAAAAAGAGAGAGAGAAATGCTTAGAAGATCACATAAAAAGGTTACCACTACTGACATTAGAGAAGTGGTGTTTGTTTCCCATGGAGTTGTAGAGGCTAGGGAAGACTGGATGTGCACAGTAGCAAAAGGCATACAAGCCAACAGCAGTAGGGATCCCATTCCAATTGAGAAGATCATGAGTGGTTCCCTCTCCATGAAATTGAATTCCTGATTCATCAACTACTGCAGTGTAGAATACTGAGAAGATGATGACAACAGAGGCAAACACCCCGCTTCCAGAGACATATGAAAGAAGGCTCAAGTCATCAAGCCACACTGCAGGCGTGATAACAAGTCCAACCATTACCACAAAGAGCTGTTTCCCACCAATTGCAAAAGCACCCATTTGAATCTCAGTGTTGGGGAACAAGTCGTTTAAGTTATCACCCTCTAGAATCAAGAACCCTGTTGCAACCAAGTAGAGCTCAGTGTACATTGAAAGTGACACCACTAGTCTACCTACCTTGCCAAATGCAAGGTCTCCTATATCAGGATAGGTTCTAATATTAGAATCCATATCCATGCATCTTTTGATCAAACTCCCTAAGTAAAATGTTGCCACTGCAATCGCAAAGTGGGGAGGATTAAGCTCAGCCATCCTCCTGATCGAAGAGCATATGAAATGGAAAGTATCCCAACTCCTGCAACAAATTAATCAATTAAAGTGAGGAACATGGCTGTCCAAAAATATGCAATTAAATTTGTTAAAATAAAATCATTCAATTCAATTCATTCAATGGTCCTTGAATCTTGACATGCTGCCACAATCTTTACAGCCTACATTGTCCACGCTTCAAATATAAAACCATTTAAATAAGGTTCTTGAATCTTGAATATGTACCTTAAGAATATTCCATGACCCATTGAATAAAAAGAAAGAAAATAAACCTGATAATGCGTTGGGTCCATTGAGACAGGTCTGGAAGAAAGAGGTGGTAGACTCATGATAGTCCTCATCTGAAGAAGCTGCTTGACTCTTGGGAAAAAAAGGCACGCTCATGGTTGAACCATCATTTTCAAGGTGCCTTCCCATCATTTCGAACAAAGAGAGGTCTTGAAAATAGTCAATAAGATGGTTTGCAGATAAAATATTTGCAGATCAAATATCAACGGTGATATGAGAGAGAGAGAATGTATATGTGTTTTGTTAATGTGAAAAGCTCAGCATTGGATTCACTGATATATATATATATATATATATATATGTATATATATGTATATATATATTCTTTGATAAGTTCAAATAGCAAAGATTGTTCTTCTTACGTGGATGTGGTTGGCGGCTGTAAGCTGTTCCTAGATTTTCTTTTCTTCTTTGTTTAATTACAATAAATATAAATATACAGGTCAATTAAAAATTTCTCTAAATCAATTTTAAAATTATTTTAATGACTTATATTAATAAAGATAGTGCCTGTTGAATAGTTTTAAAGTCATAAAAGTAATCATTTTATTTCCATAGATCTTACCATTTAGCATTTTATAATACTTCCAGAAATGTTTTGGGATAATATTTGGAGAGATGCATATGTAAAATAATGCTATTTCTCTGTATTATTAGTATATACTCTGTTAAGCCCAGGAGAGTTGGTTCGATTGGTCGGTCTTCTTGTATGTTTATTGTAGGAGTGTTCATAACTCGATCCGGCCCACTAACTCAGCTTCAGGCTGAATTGGACCTGATTTTAAATAACTCTAAAAAAAATTTGATTTTAATTTATATCGGGTTCAGTCTCGAGTCACCTGACCCAGCCCGACTCGCATATACTACTATATTATGTATTTCTTATTTTCTTTACTTCTCATCCCATAGCCCATATCTATTTTGGTGTCTATTGTAGTTAAATCATGTCTACTTTGGTGTCTATTTCTTAAACCATGTCTATTTTTGTGTCTATTATAGTTAAATCATGTTTACTTTATTGTGTAGAAATCTATTGTAATGCACTTATTATTATTTGTTTTGCTTATGTTCCATTAAAACTATGGAAGTTTGAATGAGAATACTAAGATTATAAATTTTATGTCACTTTATTGTAGTGTTTGAAATTAATAAGTATTTAGTTAGGAAATATAATGTTTAGTTTGCAATGTTTTCAACTTTATTTTTTAATGGATGTTATTTTTTATTTTGAAGTTTGAGATAACTTTGACCCTTTTTGGCCCGATCCAAACCTGGGTTTTAACTCGGCCCAAAGATGACCAGGTTTATCGGGTTTAGAGTCGGGTCCAAATCCTCAAAATTGGCCCGATCTAAATATAGGGTCAGGTTCGAGTAAAGGCCAACCCAGCCCAACCTGACCCATGAACACCCCTGGCTAGTTCATCACTTTAATTAAATTTTTAAATTTTTCTAACGATAGATGTGTAACTACGGTTTTAATAATTCCATGTATTTATAGACAATTCCTCCATCAGCATCACTCAGTTATCGCTTTAGCTGATTGCTAGTAATGGAGTTGTAGTTTTGGGTCCATTGATTGAACCAAAAAGTTGCAATCTTTGCTGCCTCCTCATTCCTAGGTTCTTTGTCTTCAAAGATGCATCTATTCTAGGCTTTCCACATAGACCATATTAAAACAAAAAAAAAAAGTTGTTAGCCACATCCTTCTCTGGAGAGCGCCAAACCAAGCCTCAAAGGCTCCTTTATATCACGTGGAACTATCCAAGCCATGTTCCATTTTTCCAACAAAAAATTCCACAGGTGAGTGGTAAAATTGCATCTAAAAAACACATGTTTGATGCTTTCCTCAAAGATTTCGCGCAGAGCATATTTGCCTTGGTCTTGATGTGTGATGACCCTTAGAAAAAGAAGAGGAAAAAAAAAGGGAAACATTGGTGTGCTGAAGCGCCCTTGGATGGTTGCAGCAGCTCGTTGTTTGGAGTCTCACATTGGATGCATCATAGAAGGGGGCCTCCTTCTCTCCCTTCTTATATGTGTTTAGACTTGCTAATTCATTCAAGAGTTAGAAAGGTTCCACTTGTGTGCGACTTTTCGGTCCAGTTCTTTTTATTTCTTTTCTTCCTCGTTTTTTATTCGTGGGAAAGCATTGCCTCCATGTAGGGTGTCGAGAGCTCCAAGCTTAGTGCTCCTTAGCGGTCAACCATTTCAGGTGAATGACTTTCTTCACGGTCTATTTTAAACCATGTATTTATTTTAAAAGTTATTTATTTATTTTTAGAATTATTTTGTTTATGCATGTTTATAAAATCTTAGGAGGTGGAACATAATGTTTTATTTTAAGTAATTATGAAATGAATTATTAATTATTATTTAGAAATTTTCTTATTTAAAAAATAATGATTTATTTAAGAAACCTTCTTTATTTATGAAAGTAATTATTTATGAAATTATTTTTAGAAAGTCATGAAAACTATTTTAGAACTACATTGCATTAAGTATGTCATGTTGCATATGTATAATATTTATGAATTAAGTCATGTTAAGCTATCAGTTATCAGTTATGTCATCATGTTCATGTTATGTTGTTTAAACTGTTTTCAAGGGAATTATGCCTATGATAGATTTATACGGCCTACGTTGACCCTGACATACCTTGTACAATCATAATGTAGAATAGGATTCATGTAGATTTAGGGCAAGACCGTAAAGCCCAGACATGGCAGCCCGGTGTGTCTGATGTCATGTATCATGTCATGTAGATTAAAACAAGACCGTAAAGCCTGGACATTTCAGGAACAGTTAAACAGTAATGCTTTGATTGTCTATCGAGAGAACTCTCAATTGAATTATGTTTTCAAATGCTTTTATGTATTATTTATTATTATATAAATGTTTTGTGTTTGTCATAATTATATTATGTATTGTATCTCCATGTCATGTTTTTGAAGTGTTCCATGTCGTCGTGCGGACGACCATTCTCTGAGACTTTTCCTAGAGTTCTCACCCCTCAACCTCCCTCTCTAGTTACAAGTTACGAAGCAGAGTAGCAGTGCATGGAGTTTATGGTCAATGCAGCGACATCAGAATTCAAGAGTTAGCAGTTTTTGAGGTGAAGCTACATATAGGACATGTTAATTTTATTTTATTTTGTAATCTAGTTATGTCTAGAGTGCTCCAATTGTGTGCAGACAGGACCTTCGGACCAATTGCGTATTTTATCGTGTATATCTATGTTCATTGTAAAAGTGTTTATGTTTATTTAAAAATGGAAATTTTTATTTGTTTTTAATTAAAGTTAAAGTGCATTTTTTTTAAAAGCGTTCCTAAGAGGTTTCTGTAATAGATCGGTAACGATTTTTGGGTCGTTAAGCGGGGAAGGATGCCAAAACGAATTAACCTGTCTTTAGTGCTTAGGCGGTCAATCAGAACAAAAAACGTCTACTCTTGGAGGGACCAAACCTTTCCATAGCGATCTCGTGAAGCTGTAGTTGTTTACCTCTTCAGTCCCCATTCTATATTGCAGTTCGACCTTGGTGGTAGATTTAACTGAAAAAACTGATTGTCTTGCAAGTGCATGTTTAGACGCACCCGCGCAAGAACATTGTGCAGGTCATTTAGTAGCTCCAACTCCCATTGAAATAGGTTCTTTCTCCACTTAAAGTCCTAGATCCATTCTAAATTGTCCCGAAAGCCGCATTCACCGATGGCGTTTTCCTTTTA
>QANU01050831.1:2733-16194 GCA_003254905.1 Nissolia schottii
CCCCCCCCTCCTACTGCAGTTGCCATCATTATTTTTCTACGCAGAAGGAAGAGCTAAGGGTATCAAAAGAAATTAAATGAGCCATCACACTACCTAACATGAATGTTAGTTTTTTGGGGTTGCAACTAATGCTAATAAAAACACAGAACATGACTTTCAATCATAATTGCAACACTAAAGTTTTACAATGCTCTTTCTTTAATTCTTAGCATAGGACCCAGTAATTGCCCAAACAATCGGTGCAATTCTGAGATCTAAAAGAGCTAGCTACAAGGCACAGCATCAATATAACACAACTCTTACATATGACTATATTTCTCACAATCATATAATACCAGAAATAATCCCAAAGCAACATTAACATAAAGCATTATAACAATATCAAGCAGTAACGATAATGATAGAGGTATATACATATATATATATATATATATATATATATATATATATATATATATATATATATCAGGACATGGATATTTCTGTTATTCCACAGTGCAGCGGTACATGAGGTACATTTCCATTGGACGACCACATTCGGCACACAAAACCTCCTGTAGTATGTCCCCCCTGCTTCCGGGAAGGATGACGCGGTTGCAGTGATGCGGGGTGATGTAACTAAAGAGTGCTGACACCAAACCAACCCTCTCAAATTCATCCTTCCAGATATCAAATTCCCTTAAGGCGGTTAGAGCAATATCGTCCTTGGCTCTGGCCATTTCATATTGACCCTTCCAGAATATGGCCCACCCTTGATCACTCCCGTCAAAGCTAAGAAGAGTCATGACCTCTCTCATGATTTGGTCATTCTCAAACGTTCTGCCGTGCTGCACCTTAGAGTGCAACATGCTCTCCAGTCGCGCCCAAAAGAACCAAATGGATGTGACGTTAGGCCAGTAGTGGCTGAACTTTCTGTCGGCAAATGTGTTGATCATTTTCTGCATCCTCTCCTTGCAGTTGCTCTTCCCCACGTAGACCATCTCAAGTTCGAACTTGCCTGCTTTCGCCACTTTCATTGCCGTGTTTGTGAATGTCTGGATCCGCTCAAGATCTTCGCCTCCGTACAAGCATATGTGTTTACCTTGTGTCATCTGTAACAAGGACAAGTCTAAGTTAACATATAAAATTTACAAAAGAAAAGTATGCAACCAAACTCCTTTTTGTTATAATTTGTTTGTCAAAATAACATGATATCCTTAGATGGCCATACTAGTTAATTGTTGTTTTCTAAAAGAGAGTTCTTGCAATATTTTCCTCCGTGTATATTGCTCAAATTTAATTGTAAAGCGTAAAAAGCAACGAGGTAAGTTTCATCATGTTATATATAAAAGATTATATTATGTACCCATTCCAAAACCATAGGATCAATGCCATCGACAAGCAACACGAGGCTCCAAATCTCTTCTTTCCACAAATATTCTTCCCTCTCACGACTGAAAGGGAAGGCCAAATTCCCCCAAATCCAAATCATGTGGAGGGCATTGGGGGAGGACAATCTCCCTTGTGGATCGATGGCCACCACAATGGGCCTCTTTGTGAAGTTCCACACTTCCTTGATGTACTTAATCACTGATGGCTCGATGATGAAAGGGTCCCGCACACTGTACCATGCCATCATTGACTGCAGATACTCAAACTTCTGTCGGCTCAAATCGTTCCATGTCGCTTTGTCCACAACTGGGATCCACACCATCTCGTAGTGGATCTCACCCCTTACTCGTGCATCTTTGTACAAGTTATCAAGTATCATAATCTCTTCTTGTGAAAGATCAAGATCTGATATGAGCAGCAGCACGTGTTTCCTCCTTAGTACCTCGAGACTAACCTGCTCGTTAGTTAGTTAAATATGTTATAAACTATGATCATGTAATAAGATTATTATCAATTCACAAAAGGGTTACAAGTGTACCCTTGATTTATTTGTTCCATATATAAGTGGAGGAAGGTCGTCCTTTGCATATATCAGTGCTCTTAGAATTTTCATGTTGTCTACGTGGACTGACTCGAAAAGACGGATCAGGTTATGGAAGGCCTCTATATGACCTGCACATGGTTAAGGATACAATTATCAAATATACTTGGCTCTTTATCAACTTCTATCCCAACACTTCGTGTAACTTTCAAGAGATATTGTAGGAACCTCAAAGTGATTAAGTTAGGTCAAGCATCATTGAATTTTAGTCCATATACATGCTTTTAAAATTTTATTATTGAACATAAAAGATCATGAAAGAACATTCTTGAAATCAAGTTACTGATATCTCAATTAATTAGTTAATATTTTAGTTATAGTTGTCAAGAGTGTTGTTACTTGTATATTTCTTGCATTGAGCTAGATGACTCTTAACTTGCTCATATACACTAGTGAGTTTCTGAGCCAAGCTAGATATTTCCGATGCCTCTGTGGCAGGTGAACTGGACCTGCAATATCATTACAATAAGATTTGTTAGACATAAAACTACTTAATTTTCTCCGCCGAACAAATTAAACATTAAACGTTTAGGAGTGATGATTATTGACATAAAATTATAGTTTGTTACTTGACCAAGAAGTCTAACTCCATTCTTCTAAATAATGCCTAAGAAGCATCGACACGAACAATGATATGGGACATGACATGATACGACCCTAAAAGTTTTCAAATATAGCCTGGACACACTCAAACATGACCAAATATAAACTTTTTATTTTGACATTTTCAAATACGTGAGACGTGTGTGTCTGACTAATGTCTTCGTGTCTTGGTGTCCACGATGTGTCAGACACATGGACATGACAGTCTCACAAAATGTTCATACTTCTAATATAACTTGAATTTCAACACAAGGTTCGTGGGCCTATACATTTTCTACTCTTCAATTTCAAAAGACAATAGTGTGAGGGTTGTGTTAGAGGAAGAGAGTGACCACTAATAATGAAAGCAAATGGAGATACGAGTAGGGAGTAAACAAAGTCATGTTATTCCCTTCTTGATGCCCCAATTTGGAGGGCTATAAAAGAAAAATGTTATTTGTACTCGTTTTGTGTTGGACACTATGCTAACTCAGATTTCATCTACCATTAAAAAATCTCATTTAAATGAAATGTAAGTCGATACAATGGCCCATATAAAGTGAGTATCAATAACACTAGTCATCACAAAATTGGGACTTCCAAACGTGGGACATTCAAGTTTGGCCATTTCACTCGTTGTCACTCCCTTCCAAACAAAGTCTAAATCCTTGGGGGAAAATAGTTATGAACAAGTGTCATGGCTATATATTTTGATAATAATGGAGGAGATTAAATTCAAGCGATCAAAATAAGGGTTGTGCTTACTCATTCCTCGTGCCTACTAGACTTGCAAGTTGTGATGCACAAGCCACAATACTTCGGATGACCCAATATGCAGCAGTGGGAATAAGTGCACTCAAAATTGACCTAGCAGGAAAATCCTCTGGGATATATTCAGATGGTATCTCCTTGAATTCAACAATGCACATGATCAAATCCATTGCCGCCTTTATGAGCGTCATGAGTGAATCAAATTGGGGTCTCTGAGAAGTATAATTCTCCATCATGTCAGGCAAATTTGCTTAAAAGAGGCGACATATCATGCTAATGTATTTCCCGAACTCACCTTAGCAATATGCCAAAACTGTAGAAAAGTAGAAACAAAGGCTGAAAAGGTTAACACAACTTTTGCATGCCATGCATAGTTAGACATGTATTTTAGTAAGACCATAGTTGATCCATGTGAATCTCTACCTCCCGAATCGTACTTGCTTGATAACTGCCAATAAAGTCATGAACTTTTCTTTAGTAACTTTGCTAGCCGTTAATTATATTTCAGTACTTTAGATACAGACAATTTTGATCCAAATGAACATGGAGTACTACAAAACATACTCAAGAGACTTGAGGTAATTATGTGCTAGTTTTGTATTTGTTTGTACTATAAAAGACTTGCACAGGCATTGGACTTTCTTTATGGGATTTTTTGAAGTACCGTATACTCCCAAAGCTAGGTTTTGCAAATTGTTGCTAATGAAATATCATGAAGAATTGATGACCAATTTTGATGGATCAAAGTTATCAAACTCTCGACCTGAGTGAGCTCAAGTAAACTCATATAAACTCGGGTAAACTCGAGATAACTCACGAGTTTATTGTTTTTTATTCAAAATTTAGTATCTTAAGCTCCAAAATATAATATTTCACAAAGATCACTCTTAATTAGAACTTGACATATTGCCTTACGCTATATTGATTTATAACATTATAAAGTTTTGATATGTTATTTTTTATATGATTTTTATTTGTTTTTAATTTTTTACTTTAATACTAGTGTTTGTTTCATTATGATGCTCGAAGTAAAATTTCGTCTCATATTTGCTTTACTATAAATTTAGTATATTATATTAATGTATTATAAATAATAATAATAATTATTATTATATATTATTGTTATTATTATTATTATAAGTAAACTCGTACAAGATTATGAGTCGAGTTTACTATTCGAATTTATCGATACTCCACAAATTTATGTAAACTCGCGAGTTTGATAATCTTGGATGAGAATTTTAATTATATATTGAGATTAGAAAACATTCTCTTTCCAACTTTTAATTATTTTCTCTCTAATTTTTTGTTATCATATCATTGGTCCATTGAGAATTTATGTACTCAAAGGAGAGTTTTAAGTGAAGAGAGGATATTTTTCGTTCAAAACACAACATATACTTAATTAATGCATACTCGAGTAAACGTTTATTTATTAAATTTCCAAAAAATTAAACACTGATCTCATTTCGTCTCTTCAATAAAATTCCCCTCTTCATGCTTAAGAGAGATAAAAGTTGGAGAGATTTTTTATTATTCTCATTTCATAACTAAAAATCCCTTAAAAAAAGTTATTTATTGGTCGTCATAATACTTCTATTAACATATATGAACTCAGCTTGGGTTCTTGACGGAGTCAGAAAGGGGAGAGAGAGTTTTTGAATGAATATTCAACTTGCTTTTATCAGAGCATAATTAGTGCTTATATATGGACATGATCAAAGCTGAATTAAGCTTCTTTGTAACTAATTACATCAATCTTACATAACTAATTCCTAACTAACATATGCACAGAAATAACTATCTATTTCTATATTCATATGTTAGTTACATTCACAATTGCAAGTCAACCAACATCAATTTGCGTGGCTTTTCTACTGCTATCTACCCCTGATTTGATGGTAGCAGTGTGATCATCCCCCTGGCAAGCTGGAGTGTGGATGTCAAGCATTCCCAGCTTGGAGTAGATTGAAGCAAATGGTCCTGGATGAAGTGATTTAGTTAGGACATCAGCATGTTGAAGGGAACTAGCAATTAGAAGTAAGCGGATGAGACCAGCAATAAGCTTTTCACACACGAGGTCACAATCAAGCTCAATGTGCTTGGTGCATTCGTGGGAAGTAGGATTTTGAGAAATTTAAATTGTAGACCTACTATTACAGTTGAGGGAGATAAGTAGAGAGAAGGGCTGGTGTGAAAATGTCTTAAGAGATATGTAAGCCATTGAAGCTCACATACGATTGTCCCAAGAGCTCGATATTCAGCTTCACTCAAGGAGCACAAAATCATAGTTTGTTTTCAAGATTTCTATGAAAAGGAATTTCCTAGGTAGCAACAATAACTTGTAACATAATGTTGAGTATCTAGGCAACTTACCTAATCAAAATTACTATAGGTAGATAATTGCAAGTCAGAGGTAGAGGAGAAGAAGAGACTTCTTCCAAGATCACTCATAAGGTATTTAAGGATGCATGTGGCAGCTGAGAAGTGGACATCAGTTGGTGCTAAAAGATATTGGCTAAGATGCAGACAACATAGGCAATATCGAGTTTGGAGGTGGTTAGGTACAAGATGCGACCCATCAAGTGACCCACCACTCGCATGTGTCCTTAGAAAGCTTCAAAGAGCCATCCATGGGAGTGGAAATAACTTTGGAGCCAAGAGTACCGACATCCTCAATAAGTTCGAGTGTGTACTTTCTTTGGCTTAGAGAGACATCTTTGTGAGAGCGAACAACCTCTGACCCAAGGAAAAAAATTGAGATTTCTTCTATCCTTGATGCAAAAGTTGGAATGAAGGAAGTCTTCGACATTCTAAATTTATGTGAGATCACTCCCTACAAGCACTACATCATTGACGAAGACCAATCGAATGGTGAAAGAAGAACATGTTGTCTTGGTAAAGAATGTGTGATCAGAACCGGATTGAACAAACTTGAGAGATATGACAACTTGAGAGAGAGTAATGAACCACTGTCTATTAGCTTATATGAGACCGTAGAGAGATTTTTTAAGATGGTAGACTTGATTTGGTTGGGATGTAAGGATATCAGGAGGTAAAGACATGTGTACTTCTTCATCAAGTGAGCCATGAAGAAAATAATTTTCCACATCCAGCTGATGGAGGTGGCAATTGTTGGCAACGGTGATTGCTAGAAGAACTCTACAGGTGGTCATTTTGGCCACAAGAGAGAATATGCAAAAATAATCCATGCCTTCAATTTGTGTGAATCCCTTGGCAACAAGCCAAGTTTAATATCTCCTAATGGAACCATTAAGGTTATGTTTGATCTTATATACTCATTTAAACCCTATTAGTTTCTTTTTAGGTGGTAAAGTGACAAGTCCCCAAGTGTTATTTTTTTCAAAGCCTCAATTTCTTTTTGCATTGCCTCTTGCCTGCACACATTTTTGACAACTTTGGAGTAGGTTTTTTGTTCAGTGACAGATGATATGTTGGTAATGAAACTAAGATATGAAGGTGTAAGGGAATGATGAGAAATGATAGATTTAAGTGGATAAAGAGTACCTAAATTCCCAATCACACAGTATGGTGAACCAGTAGATGAGAGGAGAAGATTAATGTGATTTTCTTGCAAGTAAGATGAGGAATTTCTAGTTCTGGATGATGTTTTGGCTTATGTATATGGAGGAGGTAGGATGGTGGTAGAGGGTTGGGGAGGCAGAAGATCATGGGTTGGAGGGTTTAGAGTGAATGATGGAGGAGTGTAGTCAAGATGGTGATCTATGAAGGATGTTGGTAAGGGAATTGTGGTAAGTGAAGAAGGTGGAAGGGGTGAGTACAAGAATCAAAAGGGAAAGGAATATTCATGAAAGATAACATGACTGGAGATAAAAAAATTCCCTTAGTTCCCAATTTTCTAGCCACGGAAAATACATTTCCTTGCTCCAGCAACAAGTTTTGTTATGACTAGAGAGAGTAGAAGCAAAGCATAATGAACCAAAGACTTTGAGGAAATTGAAATCAGGTTTGGTTTTGGTGAGGATTTGATATGGACATGAATTATTGAAGGTGGGAATGGAAAGTCTATTGATTAACAAGGCTGCATGAGCTGCAACATAAGACCAAAACCAATGAGGTAGTTTTGCTTAGAAAAGGTGTGATCTGGTTATGTTTATCAAGTGTTGGTGTTTTATCTCAATTACTGCATTTTTCTGAGGTATTTCTACACATTAGGTTTCATGAATGATGCCATGATCAACATAAAATTGTTTAAAGGGGAATTCCTAGCCATTGTCAGTTCTGATTACTTTTATTGTGATGCCAAATTGGGTTTTAACAAGTTTAAAGAAATTGTTGATAAGGTTTGATGCTTCAGATTGGTTTTCATAGGGTATACCCAAGTGATTCTAGAGTGACCATCGACAATAATGAGAAAATAATGATGACCATGAAAAGATGCAGTAGCTAATGGTCCCCAAATGTCTATGTGTATGAGGTCAAAGATATGAACACTTTTTGTATTACTCAATGGAAATGAAAACTTTCTTTGTTTGGCATAGAGAGTTTGAAGCGTATCTAGGGAGGGGTGGCCTAGTCTTAAGTGCCAAAGTTTGGAATCAGAAAGCTTTATACAAGTGGCAGCTTGGTGATAGGTGGCTATCAATTGAGGTGAGCTTGCAACTTGCAAGAAATATAAACCTCATTCACATCTAGTTTCTCCAATCATATTCAATGATACAGAATCTTGCATGATGCATCCATATTGAGAAATATTTAGATGAAAATTGAGAGATTTTTTGAGATTGGTGACTGTTGAAGTTGATGCAATTTTCTAGAATCTTCTACTAATGTCTACATAATCATATAGTGTAGAAACATCTAGAATATATGATTAATGAATTGTAAATGTATTTAGAAGTAGAAGTATCTAGAATGTAATGGAGATATCTAATAAGGTAGAGAAGTCTAGAATGTAAGAGAAATACATAATGATGTAGAATATTCTGGAACCACCCTCAAGCACCTATAAATAGGCAAACTTGGGAGCATATGTCATCAAGTCAAGTCATTTGTATGATTTTTGTGAGCAATACAATCTATTCCTTTGCTCCAAACATCACATTACTAACTACTATCTTCCAACTATCAACTAAAGCCTTCTCAACTATCCAACTATTTTCTGAACTAACATCACTACTAAAATACTATCAGTGACAGATATGAGGTTAAAATTGAAATTAGGAATGAAAAACACATCATGCATGTTTAGAGAAATGAATGGTGCTAGAAAATTCTGCTAATGATGTAGAACTATTTGGGAGTTTAACTTGAATAAGATTAATTCCCCAAAATGCAATTGAAAACTGTTTTGATGATAAAATGTGTTATGTTTCTCTGGAATCAACTATCCATTGAGCCACAAATGGATTACCAAAAGTGTATAAAGCTTGGTGGATAGTGACTATATTGGTGGATAATTGATTAGAAAGTGTGTGCAGCAGCAGAGCCAAATAGCTTGTGATATTCAGCCTGAGTGAATCCAAACTAGGGTTTCTGAGCTTCAATAGCTAGAGATGATGTTGTGCTACCATTCTTAGCATCAGTGGTTGTAAGATTAGCATTCCTCAATGTTGTGCCCTTTGCAACCACAATTTTTGAATTGTTTAGTTAGGTCAGGGTGAGGGTGGATTAGGAATTGGTTTTTTGATTCTGAGATTGGCTTTGAGTTTGATTCTAGTGAGCCCTAGGAGAAAAACCTTGAAAGGAATTAATGAGTGATAGGGAGTTGCCTCCATGTTTAGATTTGAATTATTTTTCTTGTTGAACAATCAACTAGAAAACAAAGTTGAGGTTAGGAATTGGATTCATGAGCATGATTTAGGACCTATACTCTGAGAAATGATCATTCAATCCCTTGAGAAACTAAATAATATGTTCATAATTTCTTTGATCCTTAACTTTTTGAAGAGAATTACAGGTGTAGTTGAGATTACAAGTGCAAGAAGGGATTGGATTCAAGAGATTGTATTCATCAAACAAACTATTTAAGACAATAAAATAAGCAATAACTAATAAGTTTCCCTGCCTAAGATTGAAAAATCTTCAAGCAATTCAAAAAATCGAAACATATCATCATTAACAAAACTTTCTTGCAACTCAATCTAGAGAAAGCAAGAATTGTCATGAACATATCGTTCTTTGCAATGTCTTGAGACATGGACCGAATCAACAAAGCTAGAACTAGAATGATGCATTACTACTAGAAGAAAAATGAAGGATCTGACAGCAATGGTTCTAAGAAGGTACCATAAAAAAATCCAAGTATTTTATTTATAACAAGACTCATCTTCATACAACATTTTCGGTTATGAAAATTTGTCTTCGTGAGCAAAAGAGTAACAAGCATGAGAGAAAGCCTGTCCTTGGGATGGATGTAGAATGGATTCCTTTATTCTTACAGCTAAGCCACCATGTAGATTGGCAAAGCTGGTAGAGTGACCGACAATGCAAGCACTGGCAGCGAGGTAGATACCACAAGTAGAAAATAAGTAGTTTCCATGAGAGTGATGAAATCGAATTCTACTTGCAGATTGAGAAGAAAAATTAGGGTGAGGTTTGAAGAAAAAAAGCGATTATTGCTTATTTTGATTGAAATCTTGAAGTGTTCTACGAATTTTTCTCAACAAAACAATGAAACTTTGAAGGAGATCATTTTCTACCGATCCAGATAATAAGGAATTCATGAGAATGAAGAACAAGCTTGAGAATCCGAGATCTTAAAGGAGAAAGCTGCATATGCGAAAATGTGTTTGTGCGACTAATACCATATTAATAGATATGAACTTTTAGCTCTGGATGGAACCATACAAGCATAGTTATTAAAATCGCGATTTAACACGTAAAATCGTATGATTTTACGAATTTAAGTTGTAAAATCGAGTTAACTCGCATGTAAACTCGTTTCTGGGTAAAATCGAGTAAACTCGGGTAAAATCGGGTAAACTCACATAAAATCGCGAGTTTACGGCCGATTTTACGAGTTTACCTTTTAGGCATTTTTTTTTTTTTTTAGAAACCAAACAAGTTTGATATTGTTTTGCATAACTATGAGTTTTTAGATTTAGGTCATGTAAGTATTTTAGAGTTATCATTTACAGTTGTGCCTACAATCGTGTTCTGTTGTGCTCTGTCGTTGCTTGTGCTCCGTCGCTAATCCATCGTATGTATTTCATCCTTTTCTCAGGGATCTTACCCTACCAGGGTGCGTGACCTCTTCATTGCTATTTGTGCTTTAGTGTTCTAGATTGAAGACATCATCGTCACAAATTTGCTTCTTGTGATGTTCAGTAGTCAATACTATGTATTATGTTATATGTATTATGTATGAATTGAACTTAGAACTCATATATTTCATCTTTATTTGTGCTTCGTTATGGAGATAAATGTATTTATGAATTTCAAGTTTTATTAAATATATTTTTGTAGCATAATAATTTTTTAAAATATTTTTTTAATATTTTTTTAATAATAGGTAAACCCGTACGAGTTTACGATCCTAGTTTACGGAGGCTCCACAAGTTTTTTAAACTCGCGAGTTTGATAACCATGCATACAAGGAATATAGAGTTATTGAATGAATATTCAACTTGCTATTATTAGAGCAGAATTAGTGCTTATATATAGAGAGAGAAGATCAAAGCTGAACTAAGCTACTTTGTAACTAACTACGTCCAGCTAACATAACTAATTCCCAACTAACATATGCACACTAATAACTAACTAATTCTATATTCATAAGTTTGTTACGTTCACAATTACAAGTCAACCAAGTGTTACTTGACTTGTCGGATGCTATCTACACCCGATTTGACAGTGTGATCATCTTGTATTAACTTCATTAGTCCCCATTGCAAAACTAACTTTTGTGAGTATAAAATCCTCTCTTTTGGAGGACCTTAGCTTTATCCATGGTATCAAAGCTATATATATTCTATTCAAAAGCAAAACATAAAAGAATCATTCTTCTACTTTGTTTTCATCAAGAATATATGTGGTAAATGATAATAAAAGAAAACAAATTTTATCCTATGCAATAACAATAAATAGTAACTTTCACAAAAGCTAACAAGAATTTTCATATCAGAAGAACCTTGGATGATATCTTGTATAGGATAAAACTATGTGAGTCAAACATGCCAGATTCAGCCAACGAAATGGTAGACTCAAGTACATCTTGCTCTGGTTTCTCCTGTAAAAATGTAACAGATATTTAACCGTTAAACATAGGGTGTCTGACGACCTACCTCATAACTTCAATTATGTCCTATACAAAAAAAAAAGGTAGGTTTGGCATGCCACAAAAATAATGATAGTATAAAACATGATTGTAAGAGATGAGATTTGATTAATTTTGGCAATTTTCGTTCCCCTGTCTTAAACATAGGGTGGTTAAAGAACTACCTCTAACTCCTTGTTTAGTGGGCTTACTGAAGTTTTTTTTATTTGCCCAATACTTAATAAAAATATCTATTTTCATTTAAGCCATCACGTGGATGGTAGTGTGCAACTTTGATTTAATTAAGATTTTTATTCCTAATCCCTAACCTTGGTGTGCGTGGAACTTAATTAAGGCTATGTTTGGGAGTTTTATGAAGTGTGGAAAGGAAAGACAAATAATGGCTTGGAAAGGAAAGGCAAGGCAAGGAGTGGATAAATATATGTGAATCTCTTGTTTGGTTGTTGAGCAAGGAATGGTAGGGACATGTTTGTGTTTCCTTCTTAGAACCCTTCCTAATTTGAAGGGTCAAAAATGGAGGGCTTTGGAGTGACAAGGTGTCCCTCCTTGGCCATTCCACTCCCTCCTGTTAGTTTACTCCCAAACATAATTCATTAAACTTTAGCACTTCCCTTCCTTGCCACTCCCTCCTTAGCCACTTTCCCAAACATAGCCCAAAGCTATATTGGCTTGTTTATAAAAGGCCTACGGTGCATTATTTTGTGAGACACACCAACACATCCAAGAAGAAACCATAGTTATTAAACCCGGATCGGCCTGGCCTGGAACTCGATGACTCGTCCATGAGACCGGGTTGGTTCCCTAGTTGTATCGGACTTTCAACTAGTCTAATCAAGTTGGTCAAAACTCAGTCAAACCCACATGAACCCACACGAACTAGGTGGGTCCACAAGTGTAGGTTTCACGCACACCAGGAAGGACCTAAGCCACCAGACCACGTGTTACGTCGAGTTATTGAACTCAATTAATAATATTCCCCCTACCTAGACTTTAGTTTAGCGAAGTGGATTATGCCCACTTAGTTTACATTATGTCTTCTTAATTTCTTTTAACTTGTGTAAGATTTTCTAAGGATTGATGTTTATTAAGGTTATATATTTTATTTATGTTCTCATATAATTCTAATTCCTCACACTTGCTCCTAGTTTTGTTATAATTGATTATTATTAATTATTACATTGCTAGTAGTTTGAATCATGCTGCCATTCCAGTATGCATTTCATGCATGGTTTATGCTAAACTTGGAACATTTAATTGATTAATTAAATTATACTAGTTTGGTATGAAAAATGATTTGGATGATTTTGATATAAATTAGGTTGTACAATTGGTGCTTAAGCTAATATAAGTTCATATAACTATGGATAACTAGTTCTTGTGTTTGCTAAAATCTTAATTTGAATTGTGATTGTGATTCTGTTAAGTAAAATTGCATTCTAGTGATATGATGGCATAACTAGTCAATCACCCATCAATGAGAATTTGAACATTCAAGAACCATCAATGCGCAGAACTCCTTACACAGGTAATTTTAATCAATTGTCTAAAATTCTACTTGAAACCATAATCCAACAACAAAAATTGCCACTTTTATTATTCAAGATTAAATAAAGTTCTTCCTTGAGAGAAGACTTGAGTTAGTCTCTGTACTACCTTTCAATATTGGGAAAACTTAATTTTATAAATTCAATTTGACCCCGCATTAAAATCAAATGATGTTTTGGTGTGTCCTTCAAGAATCCATAGCCAACAAACATCATCAATTTTAATTTAGGGTTTATGGTTTTGGAATAAATTGTTTTTTTGTTTTGAATTAATATATTATGGTTCTAATGATTGATAATAATATTTATTTTTATTTTTTCTTAATTAATTG
>QANU01050851.1:0-61088 GCA_003254905.1 Nissolia schottii
TATTTATGGTCGTTAGAGGGACATAAGTAGCAATACAAGAGCCATACAAGGTCGCTGCCATTTCACACTTTAATGAATTATAGTGTTGCAAACCTTTGCAGGATGTTAATCAAAATGCCTGGATCCGATGCCAAGGACAAGAGCTAGAAAAACAAAAGAGAACTTACAACAACAATATTCAGCATTTTAGCAAACTTTTTTGTTTCTATCAAACTAAATAGTGAGAGTGGTTCTCCTGAATTCTTGAGTGATTCAAGAAGTGAGATTATCAAAGGACCTAACCACATCCTTTGTGAGTTTTGTTTCAATCATTTGGTTAGCTATGAAATTCCGCTGTCTATATTTCTTTTAGTTTTGCTTCGCAAAAGTAATTTTTCTAGCCAAGTTTCATCAACCAATAAATTGAGAGTTAATTTGTTGAATCACTTGTGTTAGTTCAATTGAAACAATAACTTTGGTTCACGTACCTTCTAAATCTTTAGAAAGAATTCAGTTCTATGCATTGTTAATCTCCATTAGCCACAAGTCTTCATGAAAGAATAAGGTGGGGTTCCAAAATCAATATGGTCTAGTCGTTTGGATTTGTTGACTTTTTTACTCTTTTGCCCCTGCTGTTCAAATTATTTTTCAAATTACCCTCGTTTTCAAACTATTTCCCAAACTACCACGGTTTGGGCTGACGTGGCATCCGTGCCACGCGTGGCATGCCACGCAGGATTCGCTAACAAGGAAGGCGAATTCCCCCTGTATTCGCCAATAAGGGTGGTGAATTCACCCTGAAAGTGGCTTCACGAATGGCGAATCCTTCACAAGAAAAAAACACCATGTTGCACTAAATTCGCCAACTAAGTTGGCGAATTCATGTTAAATTCGCCTCCTTTGTTGGCGAATTCCACCCCCTGGAGTCTTTTACTCTTTTGCCGCTAATATATGGGCTATTTCCCAATATATGATAGTGTAATATATGATAGTGTTTATTGTTCTTGGATCCTTAACCTTGGTTTGTTGGCCTTTTGAGTTACAAGTTTTCTCTTTCACTCAATTTACTCTGGGTAATTTTAATTGCGTGAAATAAGAACTTATGAAAAATTACGTCAGCATATGTCTATTAATACAATTCTTTCATGGCATGATGCACAACAGTTTCGCTTCCGATCCTGGACTTAGTTTATTTTTGCCCAGCAATGCTTATTGTGCTGGATGCTTGGATACTAGAATACAACACAAAACCTACAGCGATGCTTATTATATAATTGAATCTTTCCTTTAATTGATTGGTGGTCTTTCGATTAGGGTTTGATGAATTGTTAACGTATCGAATTGAATCGAATATTGGTACTGCTTTTTCGGGTTAGGGTTTGAAATTTTGGGGGTTTTTTGGGTACATCTTTATAAAAATATTTTACAAATTAGGACATATATTAGGGTTTATTAGGGTTATGGTTAGCAAATTAGGGTATAAAGTTTAGGATATATGGTATATGGTTTCAATTTATGGTTTACATTATAGGGTCTATGGTAAGGTTTATGATATTTGGTGAGGGTATAGTATGGGAGTTAAGGGTTAGGGTTTTTGGGTTGGGATTTGGGGTTTTGAGTGTAGGGTTTGGGGTATATGGTGTATGGGTTTGGGAAATAGCCCATATATTAGGGGCAAAAGAGTAAAAGACTCCAGGGAGTGGAATTTGCCAACAAGGGAGGCAAATTTAACATGAATTCGCCAACCTTGTTGGCGAAGTTAGTGCAAAATGGTGTTTTTTTCTTGTGAAGGATTCGCCATCCGTGAAGCCACTTTCAAGGTGAATTCGCCTTCCTTGTTAGCGAATCCTGCGTGGCATGCCACGCGTGGTGCGGATGCCACGTCAACCCAAACCGTGGTAGTTTGGGAAATAATTTGAAAACGAGGGTAATTTGAGAAATAGTTTGAACAGCAGGGGGAAAAGAGTAAAAACTTGGATTTGTTATCATGATTGGTATATATCATTCTGACATGTACATAACCAATAGAGAAAGTAAACATACTATAGAAGTGCAATTGATACACACGTCCTTATTATCCTTTAATCGTTTCGACGGATTCCTCATAAACCCCACTAATTACTATAGGCACCAAAAGAACACATTTAAGTAATCAAAAAGATTTCAAGCCATCACCTTAAATTTGGTAGGTTCAACCAACTGGAAAACCACAACATCACCTTCCTGCAATTTGTGAACAGCAGAAAACTGCCTCCAACCAGCACTTAGTCCTGTCTTGCATGCAATGTACTTCATCTTGTATTCTTTACCAGATTCATCTTCCAAAGTGATTGTTATATCCTTATCCGGTAAATGTCTTCTACAGAACGACGCAGGCAACCCCTATAAAATAGAAATCAGAAGACATGGCTCGAAAACATCATGCCACTTGATTTCATTAACAAATTTTGTTTTCTTAAGTTTAGTCCAAAAACATGCTTACCATCCAAAAACAGCTAGCAACATGTGATCTGACTAAAGACTTCACAAAACTAGGGAATTCCTTCTCCAAATTTGATCGAATCTCTTCGGCTCGAATCACAGCAGACGACCTAGCCTCGCCGCGAGAGGATGAGGGTGTTCCATCTATTGCAACCTTCATGGAGCTGCAAGGGAAGATCAACTCCCAACTTTACTATAATTAATTCACTAAAAAGTAGGGAGGAATTTAATAACCAAATTAACACTTGAGATATATGTTGCACTAACCTTGCAAACATCTGTGCCTCACCAGATGTGACCTGTAGAAGAATTTGTTAGAATTATGATCAATCACTTAGGCCTTGAATTAAAATTGTGCATAGGAATGTGTTGAAGCAAATAGTTAGCACTGAACTAGGAACGAAGGTTTGAGAAAATGGGAAAATAGGGGCATGCAGGGGATGGGGGTGTCAAGAAAACTATGGCATAAAGAAAGTTCTTCATTGTATCAAGAGTTGATTATTTGGGATAAAGCAAAAAAGGGCTTGTAAAGTAATGTCACAACATAGGTTATTTTGACAGTAAGAAATTGTACCAAGTTAACTGCCTACGATAATAACATACTTTGAGTATTGATTTTCTGTTATTGTTTCAAATTGTTCCCTTCACGATAGCCTGAAGACAGAAAAATGTGCCTCAGTATCTTCATGTGCGTCACAACTTGGAAGTTCATAGTGCCACCTAGGTGTCTTGTAACACAAACTCACTCATTTCACTTGTCGAAAGCCTCAAAAATATAATAAATGCTTAAATTTTTTTCCATTTAAGATGCAAGGGATATCAAGTTAGTCTTCTAATTTTTCTTTTTCAATTTACTTCTTCATAGTGTAAAATGATCATCACTTTATACAGGGATGAATTTGATCTCCAAATATACATCAGAGGACTAAATCGATATCCCTTTAAAACTGGAAAAGACCTAATTGATATGTAAAATTTTCATAAGACAAGCTTGGTTTCATGATATATATATCTCTAGAGGACAGATTTTAAGTGTTGTATCCAGAAAAATATTTGGTCTTTAGTAATCAGAGTCTTCTACGTTTTTCTGTCACCATACACTTTTATTAATGATTGGTAAATTACACCAATTAATGGTAGGCATGCAGATCATACAAGTTTAACGCATAAAATAGCAGCAAGAAAAAGGGAAATCCAAATCTTACTGGCCTAATCGGACTGCTCAAGAGCTTGCTTTTATTCTCCACGGCCTTGTTTTGTTTATCCTGAAAAAAAATAAAAACAGCATATTAACTAGGCAAAAAGGAATCCCATGTTAGCATGATCCTAGTATTTATCTAGGTCATGAAATTATAAAGTACCAACGACATTTTTTTTTTTAACTATATAGAGGGAAAAAAAATTGAAGATACCCATCAAATCTCACGTTCTCAAAAAAACATGCAACACACAGAATATATATGGCAAAAGCTATTCACAAATTTGGCATAAAAACTTGAGGGAATGAATATAGAGAAGAGAGGAAACCATGTTTAAGGGAGACCTCCTAGAAAATTGGGCAAGATGCACGTTGTTCTCCTGCAGCTCCTCCCCATGAAATGCAATGGTCACGGCTTGATCATGTTGTTGATGTTGCTCCACCATCTCCTTCTTTACCATTTCCGACCTCAACAAATTAAAGCAAGCTTTTGTTTTTAGCCTCTCTGCTTCAAATGAGAAAACGAAGACACAATGTGTCTGATCAATTGGTTACCATTCTTCTTCTTCACAACCGCTGCCACAACCCTCTCTATCGCAAGAAACAGAATCGACAATTCAACAAAGGGGAGAGAGAGAGAGGCCGAAATGGCCTTGATGGGTTGTGGGGTGCGGTTGGTTTTTGTTCAAAAGATGGAACAAGTTTACAACTTCACATGATGATGGGGTGGCCCGTCTGATGAGAGAGAAAAACCAAAATGTCCCTCTAATATTTTAGAAATGGATAGGGTTGAAAAAAAAACTATTTGTATACCTAAAGAAAATAGTCACATAACAATAATTTCTTTTTAGGTTGTCTGTCCGGTATCCAAGGCTTAGCCTTGACTAATCTGGGTCGACTCAGGTCGCGCACCTGGCTATGGTGGGTGAGTCTCCCAGCGGGATAACTGCGTACACAAGGTCTCGAACTCGGACCTTACTTAAGCGATACCAAGCCGCTTACCACTTGGACCAACCCCCGTTGGTTTCACATAACAATAATTGAAACTAATTGAAATAGAGAAAGAAATATTACCAAAGAAAAACATAAATATTGTCAAACATAGAATATGAGCAATATTAAACACATACATGCATGAACACATAAAAATGTTTTGTGATAATATTTGTTTATTTGTTTTGTAGTAATACTAAACTCATGTGTGCACGAACACGTAAAAATGTTTAGTAATGATGTTTATTTTTCTAGTGCGTAATATATATATATATATTATTTTTTTTTTATTATTTTGTAATGTATGTTTTTTGGTTAGGAGGTTGTAAGATTGTTAAGATTGTTAGCTCCTCCGCCTTAATTTGTTGCCCTTGTTGCAGCTGTTATTGTCATGCCTCTTTCTGTTGGTGTTATTATAATTAGAAAACTTGCTAGTTGATACTTAATAATCATTGATGATGATTGTATTAACAAATTAACAAGATCGCTGGATCATGGAAAGGGAATAGATGTTGAAACAACATGCGAAATATGTGGCAGACACCTAGTTTACACGTATTTTGTCCATTTCCTCGGAGCTCAATCCATGCAATTTGAAATGGATAATTCAATACATAATCGATAATTCAATAAATAATAATACAATATTCAACTGAAGTTTTTCTTCGTAAGGGAGATTTAATTGAAGTTTTTTTTTATAATAAAAATGGTTATTTTTCAAAAATTGTTATATTTCTTCTTTTTTATTTTATTTTAATTGTATTTTTTTGCTCTTTTGATTTCATGAGATATAACAATTTTTTGCGTTTGGTTCCTCATTCGTATCATTTAGTCCATGTCAGCATCTACATTAGATACTTAAGAATCTCTCTAATTTCATAACGATCTATCCTAACATTTCGAACACCAATCTAAATCATGAAATAATAATATTGTTTATCTCTTGAAAATCATAACATAGCATCCAAAATAGTAGTAGAGTTCAAACTCCTATAAGTTGTAGTTGCACAATAAATACGCAAGTTCTTATGGAGCATCGCAGTATACATTAGGTGGAAAAATGGTATTTCTTATGAGTTAGATTCTACCCATCAAATATTCTAGCTCTTAGTGCCTCATTTATGTTTTTTTTGATTGAATAATGGCTCATTTATGAGAAAGTATCTCCATAATAACCAAGTAATTGCAAATCAAGAGTGAGAAAATCGTGATCATATCTGCTTGTTTTGATTTATGATCCAAAATTAAAATCATATATTCCCACTTGATGCCAACATTTTCTTCATTGTCTATAATATTCATTACAAGGAAAATCAAGTTTAGTGACGGTTTTCATTAAATTTAGCAGCGGTTTGAAACCGTAACTAAATTGTTTACCAACGGTTTGGTAAACGGCTGCGTATTTGTACGTTGAATCACTGTTTTGTGGCGGTTTGGTGAGACCGCTGGAAGAAACATTGCCATCATCCAATTTGCAGCGGTTTCAAAACCGCAAACAAAAATATCTTTTGGCAACATTTATACGCATTGCCTTAGACCATTTTGAAACCCCTGTCAAAACCTTCCCCTTTAGCAACATTTGATAAGCGTTGCCTTAGACTAACTAATGCAACAGATTAGAATGCCACATCCACCCACATTTAGAACTCACAAAATACAAATTTTAACATTTCGAAAAACAAATTACCATCAACCCAAGGGTTTAAAAGAGTGGTGTTCTATCTTATTCTCTAAGAATAAAAAAAAGGAATCAAACACATTATTGAAAGAATATGAACATCAATTCACAAGTTTAATGAATTTGTCTTGCAATACGCCGTAGGGAAAATCACATTTAAAACAAGCAGGCTTAGACTTAGGTGGCTAATATAGTTAAAAAATAGAGGCGTAAACCAAACATAAAAATTGTCTGGGGAAAAAATCCTTTTCATTTCTTTCATTTATTCGGTGGTGGACTAAATCTCCTTTCTTACCCACATGTATGTTCTCCAACACTAACTAGCCAACAATAACATCAACATTTCCATTTTACATTTAAGAAAAAAAAATCAACTCCCCTTTGTAACATCATTAGACTTTTATACTCCGGATTTTAACAACTTCATAGTTCTTACATACCCAAAAGCGCACACAAAAACGTCATGCAAATATAGCAAAAATTAAAATATCATACACATACCTCTCAATTTCAACAGGCTTGCCTTCTTATTCTTTGAATTCTTCACCTGCATGAGAGAGCATTTATCTTTTAAGCCTCGCTACATTTGAGCAGTACCAAGTGCATTATATATTAATAAGTTAAACTACAAGAAGCTTGATTATGCAAATAATTAGCAGATCTAGAAACAAGGTGACTTTTTTGGTCTCGGTGAATTTCAGTCAAACAACAATTACCCAGAAGGGGTGAATTGGTTCTATATGCTCAATAACAATTCATCCTAATTAGATTTATTTCAATCTTAAGGTTTCATCTTAATATTATATCATCTTTCATCTTACTCATCACCAAAATCAGAGGTCCAGAGAGGGAATTATAAGTTGTTTCTCAACAAATGCATGATAAGGGTGTTGTCCTTGGTTGACTCTTCACTCAAGGTGTCTAACTCTGCAATCGCCTCATCGAAAGCTTGTTTTGCCAAATGACAGGCCCTGCTGTAATTAAGTTTCAGTAAAGCCATTAGGACAATCTCTTTGATCATTGGAACTATGCAAATAATATCTATTCAGAGAATTGAATTGAGTCATGAAGAGAAACAGAGAAAGCAGTAAAAGTAAGGCTTTTTTCCATAATACAAAGTGAACTTTTAAGCATAAATTGATTCTCCTATGGTATGAAAGCAATGATGAAAGCACTCTTCAAATTTAAGAATTAAATATTCCTCTTTAAATTTTATGGTACGTTAATCCTAATTTAGAAGACGTGAACTAGGTAATTTTGCAATTTACTAGAAGCCAAAATGTAAAAACTAGGTCCCAAATCAAAGGCATCTGAAAGTGAATGGAAAAATAGTGTTACCTTGAGTCCAAGTGTGATTTCATCTAGTGTAATTGCAAACTCAGTAAGGTTATATCATTTTTGTTGCTACTTGGTCTGGTGGTTGGTTCCACTTCAATATACGATGTGGTTTTGATGAAGATTTGGACCCTTTTCCTCTCCCAAATATAGTTGCTACCGTTCTCTGCAAATGTTTAAATTTTGGTTTGAAAGGCATGTCACAATACAAACTCAAGTAACAAATTTAATTCTTAATTACGATCTTGGTGATGGCTCAACGAATGACTAGAAAGAGCAACAACTTCAACCTACTCCTTTGTTGCAAAGAGCAAACAATTACTATTAAATTCCAATAGAATTCTAATATAGATTTTCACTTAGGTGCATAAACTAACCCTTTAAGCATGATAGGTGGAAATAGAAGTTTTTGAATACTTTTTAGGTAAATAATGGCTATGAGAGGGAGCCACGAAGATTTGGGAAGCTCAGGAGCAAAGCAAAGTCAAGAAAACATGAAGAAATTTCTTAAGAAATGCAGAAAACACTCCAACACACAATGAGAGAAGAAAAATTACCACGGGAGGAAAATGAAATATTACTCGAGTGAACAAAACTATCACTAGAGCAAACGAACATTGTTGAAGAAAAAATAATTAATTCCCAAACCCTAATTGCTCCTTTATAAATAGGATTTAAACACCTCGACCTAGAGGCACCAAGGAGGCAAATTTGGAAGAGGATGCAACCCTATGAGAGTTAGAAGAACATCAAAGACTTTGTTGATCTCCCCGATCAATTGAGAACTCGTTCGATTCTCATTCGCCCATTTTGTATCTCTTATCCTCCCTCGTCTATTCCTTGTTTTTATTTTCCTGTAGCATGAACTAAGTCCCGAGTTAGGACATGGATGGAAGCTTTCTGGCAGATATTATGTACTGTAATTATTTATTTTCTTTTAATGAATTATTGGTGTTTACGTTTGCTACTCTATTTTTGTTGAACTATTTATGTGCTTGATCACCATAAAGGTAGTTAGCATCCTCGCGTGCTACGAAGGCAGAGAGTGCAAGAGAGGGAAAGGTTTAGCAAACTATAGGTTGAGTGGGACACCAAGAGGGTTTACACAACTTGTATGGTCATGTGAGGGGCCGGTAGCTAGGAAGCATAACCCTTAGAATAGGATTAGACATTGTTAAGATATTAGGGTGCCAATTTAGACTAAGAGGTTTACTTGACCTCGAGAGAGGATAGTAACCATTAACCCTGACTGTAAACCATCAATAATTTTATAATTTGATAGGAGTAATAACTAGCAAAATAGCCAAGGAAAGTGGAAGTCTAATGTCCTAACATTCTCCCATGTTAATTCTTAAAACAATTAACGTGTAGTCTTTTTTTCTTTAAAATTCTCTTTTATTTTTTTGATTGCTTATTTTCTTTAATTTATTCTTAAATTTTTAAACCCAAAATGAACAGTGCTACTTATCTAAGCACTCCTACATTGTAGAATAACATGAGGAATAGATTTGTGGTTTGAGTGATGGGAAATCAAAAAAAGTACATTTGAATGTGAGAAGTTTATTTAGTGATAAAGTTTGATTTTTCTTTTTTTAGATAATTGAGTTTGGCCTCACTCACCTCAAAAGATAGCTCGAGGGGAAGATGATTGTCTTGATCTTATAAAGATTAACTTGGTCATATTTCTAAGCAATATGGGAGTCTATTACACCATTGTCATGCCCAGGTCTAGACATCTAATGTGTGAAGTTTAGAGTGGGATCATTAAATGATCTTAGGATAGGCTTTCATGCCATGTAGGTCCATGATAAAGTGCCCAAAAAGATGAAAAGGTTGAGAGAACAGAGAGAAAACTGAACTTGAGAATTTACTATTTGATGATGAACTAGCATATTACATAAGATGTTAGCCTTATATAGTCTCGTGAAAATAACAAACTAGTGATTAATTTCTAATTATTTATCTAATAGTATATATCTATAATAGTAAGGGGCCAAATCGATCGTAAAATAACCAAATTAATAATTATTTAAAATGTACGAGAATAAATTAATAAAAGCAAAAAAACACTAGAGAACTAAGATGACAAATTGAGTACTGCTAGAGGGGAAAAAAAGTATTTTGCTCTTTAAAAAGAATTCCTGTCATTAAACATTATAGTAATGACAGAAACTATGTTGACCCAGGTCGATTGCTAATGGCGATGTTCAATCTTTGACAGGTTAGGTTTTCACTATTAATCCTTCCATTTATTCAGGTGAATTATTGCAAACACGAAAAATTAAACAGGCAAACATAGACCAACAACATATTCAAGATTCCCATACCAACAACAAAGGGGACCAATGAAATTGATTTGCGCCTTCAAGTTTATGATTGGTGGGTCAATCCCTTGATGAAGCCTTGACCAATTGTATTTTGTAATAGAGGATGCACTGTGGCACGAAATCATCATCAGCATCATCCTTTAAAATAATAGTGGAAAAGAAAGAAGGGAGTCCCTGAACTCAAGCCAGCTAGCCATTACCATCAATCAATTGTTAAGTTTGTCAACCAATGCATTTTAAAATTGGCATATGTCCTATCATGTATTCCCTTTGACCTTTTCGCCCTCGCCGTTACTTATAAATCTTACGGTGCAACATACATAAACCTTTTCGACCATTTTTTGTTTTTTCTTTTTTTATTTATGAGCAAACATACATAAAACAATATAACATTTGTTATAACTAATCTTACAGTGCAACAATACAACCTAATAATGAATTGTGCCGGCGTTACGGGGAGGCTTATAATTTAATGAAAGGTAACGGAAGTACAAAGATGCAAGTATTGCTTTTTAAAAAAAAAATGCATTTTTTGGACATTAAGGATGTCACGCCCTAAACTCTAAAGTGATCACACATCTACAGAATTTCTATCGTGACTTAACTACTATGCATGCAAGTAATTTAATAAATACCTCGAATAAATATAATGCTAAATATCTAGTTATAGCTAAGATAAGTAAGTAAATAATAATGATAAAAATTCTGGACAATCTATGATCATGCTTAAGTTATTTGGAGCATCCAAATACTAATAAGGTTGGTAGCTCCCACTACAAAGCAGGGATCATCACTAATGCTAAACTTCAACTGCTATTGAACAAGAGGCTCGTTATTAAGATCCTTAACTGTATCTGAAACAATATGACAGAGGGTTGACCTGTCAACTCAAAAGTGGGTATCACGATACCACTCATATAACATGTATTGATCAAATATAATATATGCACATTTATCTAAAGGTAAATAATACAATAAGTTAAAGAAATGACTGAACTGTGTATACAATATTCTGGAAGTAATGGTAACTAAGTATGGTTCTGATAAGGGTTGCTGTTTAAATTTGTCCACCTCCAACTAAGTGGTTAAGGAGAGACAAGTCTCAAACTCAGTCAAGGAGGAACAACTCCAACCTTGTTTCACCAGGATAATTCCTTGCAGTACTGAAGAGAGGGTATGCTAAACCTGTAAGGTATACTATGATTTATGTGGGTACACTAAACCCATATTTGAGACTCACCGAATACACTGAACTCGTGCCAATAAACTGAATTATAATAATCAATAATATTGCTGAAATCATAATTTTCCTACCCTAGGGTTCTCATGCATTACTAGTTATGATACTTAATCATTATTGGTGATCCAATTATGGCTTAATACAATTTATAATTTACAAGAACCTCATATCATAAGTCTACTCATTATGGAAAGTTTAACATCATACTGACAAATCATATACAAGTCCCTACTTATACCTATGCATGCAACTACTAAGCATATATGCACGTAATTAATTAATATTGAATAAATAAATAAATAATTAACTAAAATATGCAAGCACAACTGACTCGATTGATAGACCGCTAATGCGGCACATCGTCGATGCACTAGGACCTCCACTCACTTGGAATGACCTGGAACTAAGGGGCAATAGCACTCGAAATTCCGAGCAGCGTATCATTGGTACCAAGATTGGCCAACAAACACCACACTATAAGAAAACTCATAACTGAAAAGAAATTATTACTACATGATATCGCGGTAGCGAACTGGCATTGCTACGGTGAACTGGCATCGCCACAATGTTTGTGGACCGCCACAGTGTTACCACTACCAAAATAGTGGCACCGCGGCCTACTACTCTAAGCCACCCTAAAAGACTAACTACCTAACCTATATGAAGACTTTGCGTCCTCACAAGAAGAACTTGAGCAGAAAAGTTCTCGTACTAGGTGGAACCTTAAGAGGTCTAAAGGAATTAGCAACTGTAGCTCTGCTTGGGGGTTTCTATTTATAGGAGGAGGAGAGCCTCTTCCCCAAGCAATTTGAGGCAAAGCTAGGGTTTCTAGAGTTTTCCATGCCATTGCAGCGCGCTAGAAGCGTTCCAGTGGCTCGCTAGTTTTGTGTCGCTGCAATGCCTTGGGGCCTTGCAAAGCGTTGCTTTTCCCATGTCGCTGCAACGTCCTCCAGAACACGGGTTATCACAAAGGATGGTGGAGACAATATGGTTGGTCTCTCACACACATTATAAGGCCTACACTCACATCATGTGATGTGAGAATGGTTTTCATGATGTGTGAGAAAGACTAAGCATGGTGTCTACACTATGCTTAGTGTCCAATAACATCACCTTGATTTTTATACGAATGGAAAAAAAACTAGTAGCATTGGAGAGCTTTACTCCATAGCAAGTTGATCCAGCTCGAACCAATTTAGATGATGTTTAATGAGCTTCTTATATTCATGATTTTGATTAGAAAACAAAAAACCAGTATTGAATTAATATAAATACAAATATCCGTGACTAACAAATAATATATGTAAATTTGTGCAAAATCAAATTTATACAATATAAATCTTACATAAATTTGCTTATATTTTAAATAGCAGTAAAGCGAATTATTAACTAACTAGATAAATGAAGAACCGCGATAATATTTATGCCATTTTTAGCTCTAATAAAGAATTTGTCACGTCAATATAGACCTCCCTTATATAAAGAGAATAATACAGAAAATAATAGTGTATCACGCTGTTGAATTGTGGCGTTGGATATATTTAATGCGGGAGCAGAAGCACGTTTGCTGAGGCTGCATAAACCACATTCCATTTAACTTTTTTCTTGCAGGGAAAAGAGCCATAGCGGCCTGGTCAACAAATCTGCGAGCGAAGAAATTCAGACAAATGCACTTTTATATTATTGGCATGAAATGGTTGTTATATAGTATATATTATTATAGCAGCCCTCTCCCGTGTCCTCGTTTTACTTGTGACAATGTTACTTTTTGGTTCCCAAAATTCATCATATATTATAGTATAAGATTTTGGCTGAGTTTCGGTTTTAGTTATCTTGTTTTTGTCATCTTCTTGCGGCGCACGCCTCTTCTTCTTCTTCTCCTTTTTGTTATTTGACTGATTTCCCTTAATTTGTTTTCTTCTCACCTGCCAATTGATCTTAATTTCCTCATCGGTGTTTTTCGTAGTTTTATTCGAATTTCAGTTACAACGTTGCAAGTTCTCTTGTTGTGCTGTGAACGCCTTCATGATCCTTGTCCTTTCTTCATAGCATGGCTTTTGCTGGCTCTGTCCAAAGTTGGGTGAAGGCTCCTTATGTGGTCTTCGCATTCTGCTCTGCTTTCTTCTTTGGTGCCATAAAAGGTTCGCCCTTTTTCACTTTTTACCCTTTTGTTCAATTCTTTTACTAGTAAAGTTTTTTTTTTTTAGCTTTCTTTGTTTCCAAGTTCTAGAATCTAAAAGTGGATTCGGATGAACGGGTACTTGAAATCTCATTTTCTCCCTCAAATTCTGCAGGCATAGTTGTGGGTCCTATTGCTGCTCTGATACTGATTATAGGGAACGTTGGTGTGATTCTGGGGCTGTTTCCTTCACATGTGGCTTGGACTGTGTACACCCTTTTAAAGTAATTTACTTTCCATAACTTCCCCTTTTTTCCTTAATTTTGGTCCGAGCCAATAATCGAAGTTGCCAAAAGTTATCAAATTAGCCATTGGCTGAAAATAAATTGCATGGTATTAAATGATTAATTTAACCGACTTTTATCTGCTTCGAAAATTTAGCGTCCGTTTCAACCAACACTTCCGAGACGGATTTGAAGCTCAGTTGCCAAATTTAATAATTAACTTGAAGGTCTACCCTTCGTAATCTCTACCTCACACGCGGATGATTTTGTGTTAATTTCTTTTTTTTGTAGGATTGAAATATTTGATGCAGCCTTGAAAGTTGCGATTTTGATTGCTCTACCGGCCTTGTTTGGTCTATGGTTGGGTCTAGGCATAGCTGGAAGCATTCTTGTTGGGGCGGGCTATGGCTTCTTCACCCCATGGGTTTCAACTTTTGAGGCCTTCAGATACGACGACGAGTCCAAGAAGTTTTTGCACTGTCTTGTGGTGAGGTTTCTAAGATGTTGTTTTTGCCTTTAACAACAGCAACACTTTCAATTCGTCAGTACATAATTTTGTATGTTTACAATATTAAGTCTTGTCTATCACATACATCATAAAATTCACACTCACGTTAGTGTGAGCCCCATGATGTGTGTGAGAAGGCAGACAGAGGCAGTAAAACTTAAAAGCTACTGGTTCATTTTACGTACGCTCTCACTGAACGCAGGATGGAACATGGGGAACAATCAAAGGAAGCTGCACGGCAGTTAGGGATTTTGCAGATTTATGTTACCATTCGTACCCGAGTTACTTGAAGGAACTACGCCAACCAATTGGTTCAGATGAGCGTCAGAGACTAAGGTAATGAGTTCATCGCGTCTTTGATTTCATTTTATAACAAGAAAGGCAGAAAAAAAATTGTTCATGTAAAAATGGGGACCATTTGGATGTATCTTTTGAGTTACAATTTCTATTGGCAGATTAATTCATATTCCCGCATGTATCATTGTGGGAATAATGGGAATAATTGTGGAGATTCCCCTTTTCACTGCAATTGCCATAGTGAAGAGCCCCTACCTGTTGTTCAAGGGTTGGTTCAGGCTCTTGCATGATTTGATTAGTAGAGAAGGTCCATTCCTTGAGACAGCTTGTGTCCCCATTGCTGGTTTGACGATATTTGTGTGGCCGCTTGTTGTCATCGCCAGCATTCTGTTGGCCATTGTCGCGAGCATTTTTGTTGGACTCTATGCATCTGTTGTAGTATGTCAGGTTTGATCACTCATTTTGTCCTTCAACTTTAAGGCTGCATTTGATTCTTGTCTTGGGATAGAAAGGACAGAGACAATGGTATAGTAGAGGCATGTCCTTTGGTGTCCCTCCTTTTAGGAGACATAAAAGTTAACTTAGAATTTGTTTTGAAACAAGAACAATTTTAAGTTTTTTTCTTTTTTGCTTCCGTCCTTTTTTTTCTAAACGTGTTTCTGTTTTCCAATGTCTTTGGCCCATTTTCTTAAGATAAGAACCAAATACTACCTAGTTTACCTTGATTGAATCGCTAATCTCATACCTTTCAACCTCGTGCGTGTAGGAAAGATCATTCCGCAGAGGTTTAGCCTATGTGATTGCAATGGTCGCTGAGTTCGATGAATACACAAACGACTGGCTATATCTTCGAGAGGGGACATTCTTTCCAAAGTACACATTTTCCCAATTAGTTTCCTCTCCTATCTTCCATTTATTCCGTTAACATCAGCATTCAACTTGCTTGCAGCCAGGCCCCAGTATCGAAAGAAAATGGCTTCTCAATCGTCAGAGTTCTCAATCCGAGCAAGTAGCGTGTCCGGAAGCAAGTTGAATGCTTCTATGGAGCCACCTGCAATGTTTGTGCCAAGCCTAGCTCCTTCAAGATCAGTAAGAGAGACCATCCAAGAAGTGAAAATGGTGCAGGTGTGCTGCTTTTTCACCCAATGTTGATCAAGTACTTTGCATTTCATTCTTTGCTTGTACCTTTCTAGTACAAATGGTCTAAGAAACTCCTTGTTTAGTAAAAAATTTAAACCATAGGAAAATATAGCTATTAAAGGAATTCTTTTGGAAGAGTTGTGCACAAGTCAAATTATAAGCATTTATGAAGTGGCAGAAACATAGCCCTATATCAAAAGGACTATATGCGCATATTCTCATTTGAGGAGTCAGATATCTAAGGAAAAGAAATTTTCTCAAAAACTTTGCTTATTTCGTACATGACAAAATCAGATGAGATATATTGGATTTGGATCCTCTGAAGTGAGAAAGTTAGGGATTGTACACCTATGGATCATTTAATGGGACTCACACACAATGCACTTTATTGATCTAATGATATATAGTCCCTCACTTTCTCATTTTAGGAGGTACAGCACTTTAGAGGATTCAAATCCGGATATCTTGGCTGCACCCTGAAGACACCTTTCTGCTCTTGTCGCACTCTTGTAAGTTTATTTGAAAACCTTTCATGTTGTACTTAGAATTAATTGTGGCAGATCTGGTGTAACATGATGAGGTCCTGTGAGATGAGAGGAAAGGAATTATTGGATGCTAAGGTATTGACACAGGGTGACCTTTATGAGTGGCTGAGGGGAAAGAATGGCAATGAAGCTGCCATAGTTGGTGTTGGCTTGCCTTGTTACTCACTCCTACAAACACTGCTCTTCTCCATCAAAGGCAACTCGAGTGGCGTATTGCTGCTTGATGATTTCGAGATAACCTACTTAAACAGACCAAAGGACAAGTTGCTGGATTGGTTCTTCAACCCTGTGATGGTTCTGAAGGAGCAGATAAGGGTCATTACATTGGTGGAAGGTGAAGTGAGATACTTGGAAAAAGTTGTTCTCTTTGGAAGCAATAAGCAAAGGTTGGAGGCTTGGGACAATGGTGGTTTAGTGATTACTGATGCTCTTCGAGCTGCTCAAATCGAGGGAATTTCCAGAAGGTATGTGACTTGTATCTTGACTCAAATAGTTAGGACAAAATACTCGTACTGGTCAGCGTAAAAAAATTCGGGGTGAAGTAGTCGCTCAAGAGTTGATAAGTTCACTTGGATCCCAAAACATGTAAAATGAGACAATTTGATTCCCCATTATTCAAGATATGAGGATGATTCGGTCCCTGATTCAAAGGACTAAAGTGTCTATTTCGTATGTTTCGGGACCAAAATGTCTTACATTTTAAATTGTTAAGGACCTCAAGTGAATTTCACATCTTATGGGACTATTTTTTTCCCTTCGTACTTCATCAATAATTAAAGAATCTTACTCTATGCATTCTATTGTGAGACAAAAATGTTCAGTTCACTTATTAACTAATTAATAATAGAGAATTTTACTGATGGGTATGCATGCAATGGTGAACTCATTGTTAGGATGATTGGAATGATAAGGAGTGTTACAAAGCTTCCAACATACAGAAGGAAGTTTCGCCAGGTTGTTAAAGCCTTAGCTACTCATTCTCTGGAGAAAGATGCCTCTGAAGCGGCTTCAGTTAATCGTTATGCGGAGAAAGACGTTTCTGAGAAGGCTTTAGTTACTCACTCTTTGGAGAAAGATGTTTCTGGGAGATCCACTAGGTCCATTGTATCAGTTCCTTCAGATGACAACGTGTAAAAATGAATTACGTTACTACTTTAGGGTCTCTATTGTTTGCCAATGAATCATTGTAAATTTATTTAGACTGTTGATTGAGGATTTATTACATTTATATTGCCCCCAAATGATTTATCATGTAAAAAATTTACATTTGTATGAGTCTTGGTTGTGGCGAATTCAGACTCTCAACTTTTTTTTTTATTTTTAAAAAGGTTTGAATTCGCCAAAGGGTGTGGCAAATTCAGATTTTTTTCTTATTTTTTTTGTATAAATGTCTGAATTCGTCACATGGTGTGACAAATTTAGACTTTTTGTTTTTTTCTTTTAAAAGTCTGAATTTGTCACTGAGTGTGGCGAATTCAGACTCAGGTCCATACAATTGTAATTTTGTGTTTCAAACCATATTTTGGTATACAACTTATACTACAACTATAAAAATGTGAAGAGGTCGTTGATTGACTGGTGTAAAAGAGAACAATGAGGTTTGTTAAGTCAAGATGTTTAACAAGGTTAATAGCAGATTGAAGATATATTCTCTTTTCTCTTCATTTCCCTTGTAACCTTCGTAGCCTTAAGAACCAATTTTGGCTTAAAACCGTGCAACAATTTGCAAGTTCTCGGAAGGAGTTAGCGGGTCCCAGCGAAGCTACACTTCCATGCTCTAGCCGTGATAGGACAACGATGGAACAGTATTTTGGTGTTAGAAAAGGGGCTATTTATATCACCTAAAGTGTCAACATTATTTGGAAAGATATTTCCTCATTAGGGCCAATTCTCCTGGCCTGGGTTGTTTCTTCCTTAGGCAATAATAGGCATAGACCAAAAGGTGGCATCTTTGTGGGTTTTTTGGTTGATACCTGACCTGTTGGGATGATGGAATAGGGCCGCTTGGGGCACAAATCTTTAATGTGTAACATTATTCAACTTTGTTTTTCTTAATTCTTAGTGAACTAAGTTGACTGTAGTTCATTCAAGGCATAGTCCATGCAAGGCTACATTAAGCGAGTACATTGTACGACCAAACAAAAGAAATAGTTAGCCTATTAAAGTATTAATGGCCCTTTTGTAAGTGATCATGCTTTGTCATGGTCAAATTTATGAGACTCCATCTCACATGGTGACTAATGTAAGGTGTAAACATTAAAGAAGAGAATGTGTGAGAAGATTGGATAGTTTTGCAACTTTGCCTCATGTCATAGGTTTAGAGAGTTGTGTTATGGTTTGCATAATTAAATTTATATTGTTTTTTGATTTTGCAAACTTAATTTAAATTAGATTGACTTAACTAACGTGATTTATATTTTAAAATAGTTTTGTAAAGTGGTTTTGATAAAATAGATGCTTTGATAGCATGAATAAAAATCACTTTTGCATGTACATAATGACAAGAATAAATATGAATTTACAAATTAATTTTAATTTTTCTTTTATAAATTAATGAAGAAATAATTTCTTTTTTAATTCAAATTTATACAAGGATTATAAGTGTTTTTTCTCAAAAAAAAATATTATTGCAATAATTTAACTATTTTTATCATATTAATTTAAAAAGGATATTAAACAATAATATGATTTAATTTTTATACACATTTAAAAGATAAAAAAAAATTACATCATGAACACATCTTGGGGGTATAGATCCTCAACTTGTGCGCACTCCATGTAGAAGCAATCACGGTATTCTCTGCGAGACCCTTCATCGTTCCATATGACTCCAAGGAGGATCACCATGGTTTTTGGCTTTGTCCTCCAAGTGGTGAAGTTAGCAAGGAAGTGGATTGCCAGATTGTCAAAACTCCCACACATTTAGGTGGTAGAGAGTTGAACCTGTTGAAGCCCCCTTTCCTTAGGGTTATCGGGAATGACTTGCACTGAATGACATCAAAAGCCTTATCCAAGAATTTTGTGCCCAAATGCATCATGGTGGTGTTGCGGGTCGGTGGTCCCATCATACGGCTCCATGTTCATCGGTGGACAAAAGCCACACGGTGGGACTGCTTCGAGGATCTCGTCCACAAAGGGGTGGCTTTCTTTTCCATTACCTCTCTACGAAGGTTGGAGGTTCTTGTCATCGATTCACCATGGGGGGTCTGTGGAGAATTTATACGTTGGCTAGTAGATATCCTCTTCCCTCATGTAGGTTTGGGGTTCCTCCGTAGCCATTGAGGTTCCTCGCCCTAGAGTTCTGAATCTAGGGATTGTTCGCCATCCTCGAGGTTATGGCCATCGAGGTGACATTTGCTCTCCTCAACCCACTTGAGCACCTTATTCTACTTTCGCTCTACCTCTTTACACACTCAGTTGGCATTGCTTCATATTTTTGTTCTTGTCTTTCGCTAGTCTTTTGCTTGCTAGAGCTAAAATAGAGAGCTGCCTCCAGTTGCTGTATTTTGGCCGCCTGATCTTGCACTATGCTTGCCAGATCTGCGTGGTTCTGTACCTCTTATTCCCCTTCGTCACCAAGGTCAGGGATTCCCAAAGTGGGATCACTGAATGGTTGGTCCTATTTGATAGCATGTGCTTGGATTCGATGGGATACTCCCAGCTGAGCCGTCTCCGCGGACATCTACGCTAGGAACATGTCGGTTGGTCTTCTTGGTGGGGTTGGGTACATTAGGTTTTAGGATGGAGGTCGTCGTCGTCCAAGGTGTGGGATGCCGTGAAGTTCCCACAGACGACGCCAATATATTGTGTGATACCTTCAATGATGGTGGTCAGACGCCAAATCTCCTCAGAAAGGTGACGGACTCAACAATGTTGGGTACCTACAAACACTCTAATGCCTAAGTAAGGTTGTGTAAGAAGATAGAGAATTAAGTTAACGAAAAGGCTTCTCCTGTTACACCGCCACTTCCTTTACCTTCAACCTCATCCACCGAAGCGCACACACTATGCTTCACCCATCATCATAGAAACACAATTAGAAATAGAAATAGAAATAGAAATAGAAAAAGGGAAAGAGATAATTGAAAGATAAGCAAGAGGAAAAAAATAAAAAGGAACAAAATGGCACAGGCGCAACTAGAACAGAAACCCATGAGAACCTAAAAAAGGGGGAACGTGCCCATTTGGGCTTCAAATTCATATTTGTGTTCCCAACCCGTCCATCGTCTAAACCCCACGACCCATCTCATCCCTTTTATCTACCCTTTAGGCATCTTCAGGTCGTTTTCGTCAGCGTCGCTGCAGTAGTCGACGGCACCGGCTCTCCATCGGCATCTTCGCGCCTGTTGCGATGGATGGGGCAAACGCCTGCACAGTTGCAAAGACGATGACCACGGATGCGGTGGGAGTGCACGACGGCCATCAGAGGTGGTAGGCACAACCATGTGGTCAACCGCGGGGAGGGGTTGAAGGTTTGATTGAAAGCCTACGTTGGCTTCAGCGAGAAGGCCAAATTCTCCCAATCAACAGAACCCGCCTCTACTCTCCACAATCCACGCATTAAATGAGGCCATGGCTGCTACCGCTTTCACACAGGGCATTCTCATTCTCACGTCTACCAACGAACACATCAGCGGCCCCCAAACCCTACTCACTCACTCCCGACCTAACCTCTCTGTTACAAGCCTGCTCTGCTTCCAAATCCCTCAACCAAGCAAAGCAGCTTCACCAGCACGTGATCGTCCTCAGCGGCACGCGCCTCAACCCCTTCTTCGCGACCAAGCTAATCCAAGTGTACGCCGATTGCGATGACGTGGCCTCTGCGCAGCTCTTGCTCCACCAGCTTCCCCAACCCAACGTGTTCGCGTTCACCTCCGTCATGGGGTTCTACTCCAGGCTCGGGCTTACGCGCCAGTGCGTGGGGACCTACGCGGAACTGAGGCGCAAGGGCGTTGCGCCGGACGGTTACGTGTTCCCCAAGGTTTTCAGGGCGTGCGCTCAGTCTGGGTGGCTGGACACGGGTGTTGCGGTGCACAAGGATGGCGTTGTTTTTGGGTCGGAGTTCAACTTGCAAGTTCGCAATGCCATGTTGGACATGTACTCCAAGTGTGGGGATGTGTGGAGTGCCGAGCGGGTGTTCGATGAAATGTCTGAAAGGGACGTTTTTTCGTGGAATTCGATGATTTCTGGGTATGTGTGTAATGGGTTGTACGAGGAGGCTGTGGAGGTGTTGGGGTTGATGAGAGTGAGTGGTGGTGGTGGATGTGAACCTGATGTTGTCACGTGGAACACTGTGATGGATGCTTATTGCATGATGGGGCTCTGTGGTGAGGCCTCAAGGGTGTTTGAGAAAATTAAGGATCCTAATGTTATTTCGTGGACAACATTAACCTCTGGTTATTCCAGTGCTGGCATGCATGATGTTGCTTTGGGAATCTTCAGGGATATGGTGAGTGCTGGGGTGGTTTTGCCTGACGTGGGTTCTCTTTCTGGGATCCTTGTATCATGCAGGTGTTTGGGGGCTTTGGTTAGTGGGAAAGAGATCCACGGTTATGGTCTCAAAGTCATTCCTAGTTATGCATTTTACAAGTCTGCTGGTGCTGCCTTGTTGACGTTGTATGCCAGTTGCTGTAGGCTAAATGATGTTGAAAATGTATTTCATAGAATGGATAAATCTGATGTTGTTACTTGGAATGCCATGATTTATGCTTTCGTTGATATGGGGTTTGGGCATTTGGCACTTGAATGTTTCATGGAAATGCAAGGGAGAGGAGTAAAGATTGATCACACAACCATATCCTCTATATTGCCTGTTTGTTACTTGAGATGTGGTAAAGAGGTACATGCATTCGTCTTGAAAAGAGGTTTCAATTGGGCAATTCCAGTTTATAATGCGCTAATTCGTATGTACTCAATCCGCGGATGCATTGGGTATGCATATTCTGTGTTTTCCACCATGGCTGCAAGGGACTTGGTTTCATGGAACACGATTATTGGGGGCTTTGGAACACATGGTCTTGGCCAAACTGCTCTGAAGATTTTGCAAGAAATGAATGATGCAGGCATTATCCCCGATTCGGTGACTTTTACTTCTGCACTTTCAGCTTGCAGTCATTCAGGACTAGTGAACGAAGGGATTGAACTTTTCTACAAAATGACACAAGATTTTGGCGTAACCCCAGTGAAGGAACACTTCGCTTGTGTTGTTGACATCCTAGCTCGTGCTGGCAGGCTTGAAGATGCTTTTCATTTCATTAACTCAATGCCCCTAGAACCAGATAAACATATTTGGGGAGCTTTACTTGCTGCATGCCAAGAGCACCAGAATGTTAACATTGGCATGCTGGCTGCAGAAAAATTGATCTTTATGGAACCTCACGAAGGTGGTCACTACGTGACACTGTCCAATATATACTCAAAATCTGGACGATGGGGTGATGCAGCAAGAATAAGGAAGATGATGAAAAGCCAAGCATCGCTGAAGCCATCAGGACATAGTGTGGTTGGTACTGGAAGTTGAAGTAGCGGTGAAGACAACATAATCAAATCGATAATTTGATCCTATCGACACTTGGTTACTTTGGTTCAGTTTTTCTCTTTAGGCAAGGTCTCAAGTTCGAGTAATAACAATAAAAAAATACAAGGAGAGGTTTATCACATAACTAACCGCGTCAACTCATGCCAGATTAATTGGATTGAAATCACTACCCACACTTTAGTGACCGCAGTCGTGAACCTTTCCCACGCGCTATGCCACCCGCACACCCTCTATGCTCTATCCCCGCCAATGCTCTTTCAATTGCTTACAATCCTTCCGCCAATTTTTCAATTTAAAGCTCTCTTTCTCTCAAAATTTGGAAATCTCAATCTCTCAAACTCTCTGTCTCCATGCCTCGCTGCCATGGCTGTCTTTCTTGGCGAAAATTCATTTTCTCTGTCTAAACCTTTGCCACTGTCAATGTCTTCTGGCGAGGTTCCATGGAAGCTGTGCTCCAAAGTGCGATCTACTCCATTCTCCGGTGTGATCTCAAGGTGCTCGAGAATGGAACCTTGTGACTCCAATCATAGGACAACGCAAAGGCTCAGGTGATTTCCTCATTCGTGTATGAAATTTGCTTCTGCCTTTCAATCTTTGTCCACATTTTTGGTCATGTCTTTATAATCTCACTGGAATTCTTTCTTAGGGTTTCGTTGTTGGGATTTTTTTCAATATCCAACTATTTATTTTTGCAAATTCTTTTTTGCTGTGTGCCTCTGATTTGGTCATCGGTGAGACTCAGATATTTTTCGTATTTTGCATTTGACATTTGTGCCTTATAGATTTTGTCTTGTAGGTAAAATTGATATTCCTATCATTGTTGTTACTAGCTCAAATGAGTAGCCCATTATTCATTTTGATTATAATTCTTGATCTGTTTTCCTTTTCCAGTCTTCATTATTTTTGGGGGAGATCTAAAGTTTTGCTTCACATTTTTCATATGGTAGGGGGCCTATGATTGATCTATTGCAGCTATTGAGGTTAGACTCTTTTCTTTTTTTTGAATTTTTCTTGTGCCGATCTCTATATCATCCTCACTGCCATTTATATATGATATTTACAGCAACATGAAAGCCATGCAAAGGAAGAGGAAATATTTGGTCTTTAAAGGGGAGTTGGAACTACACTCTTGGGATGCTGTTATCATCAATTTAATATTACTGTAAGCCTATGATTCCTTTTTGTTAAACTAGATGCATCTATGGTGCTAAACTGCAAATGCAAACTGTAGGGTCAAGTATATCAATAAGCTCTGTGAATGAGACCTTGAGATCCTTTTGGCAGTCAAATAGGTAAGCAGTCCACTTATTAATATAGAAGCCTAACACACTATATCTTTGCCTTATTTCATAGCTAATACGAAAGTGATCTTCATTATCTATCTGTACACATCTGGTTTGATGATTCAACAGTTGCGCCAATCTTACTTGTAGCAATCTTTCAAGCATTGCATCATGAACAGGTGAGTGATCTGTAAAGTCAAATTGATAACTTGCACTTTTGAATTTTGATATTCCATAAAAGTATTTTGATACTTCGCATTTTTAATATTTCTTGTTATGGTGGTTCTCTAGGTATGACATCAGACAACTCCATTTATCGGTATTGTATCACAATTACAGACTACAGTTACGAATCTTTTGGTCAAACTATTAGATAACTGAAGTGCTTTACTGTGCTTTTGATGTAAGAGATGTGACTTGAAACAAATGGAAATTAACACCACTAATGGAGTTTTTTTACTGTTCTGCCTTTCTTGGCAAAACTAATTAGCAAAATGCCACACTTTCAAAATGAGTAAAACATCATTTTCATCCCTAAAGATGGTAGCTTCCATCAATTTTGTCCTCAAACTTTCAAAATCATCAAAATTATCCCCGAAGTTGTCAAGTGCATTAAGTTTGTCCCTGGGGTTAAGTCTCCTAGGAACTAACTTGGTCGAAGTTTGGCAACTTTGGGAACAATTTTGATGATTTTAAAAGTTTTAGGACAAAATTGATGTAAGTTGTCAACTTCAGGGACAAAAATGATGATTTACTCCTTTCAAAATTATTTACCAAACTACTTATGTTTAGTATAGTGTATTAGCGTGGCACTTGCTTCATGATTGGGTCTAGGTAAGAATCACCAATAAGGTAGCCACTTCGTATATATAATCGCCAAAAGGGTAGCCACTACTCAACTAAAATCACAAACGTGGAAGGCCCTTCTTAACTGAAATCCCCTACGTGTTTGGCTTTTTCAGCTGAGAAGAGTCTGCCACTTTGGCGATTTCAACTAAGAAGGGGTCACTGTGTTGGCGATTCTAGTTTTGCCCCTCTTCGCCCATATTTATTTGATTTTGTTGAATTTCACTTTCACCCAACCCTTGTATCTTTGATATAAAGTATAATTTGCACCTTAATATAATTTTTATTTCTTTCTTACTTTTCCTTCTTTTGTTTAACAACATAATTTTTGTTCAATACTGTAACTTTTATTTTATTTTTGTAAGGTAAAAACATTAACATGATTGTTGCTTTCTAAGTCTATTAGCGACAAAGCGGTTGGTGCTATTTCATTATTAGAGGCAGCCGATTGATTACTAGAGCCAACCAATTGGTGCCTAGCATGGGATTATCTACGAGGGGCCGACTGGCAGCCAACAGGGGGACGATCAGCTATCGAGATGACCGACGATTAGGGGTGCAATTGACGATTGGGGGACTGACCGAGGATAGGGGAAGGGACATATTGCAATTGGGGGACCGACCGGCGATGGTTGACTGGCAATTGGTGACTGGCGGGGTTTACCGGTGAGGGCTCACCGGTGATTGGCAAGGGCTGACTGGTGTTCCCTCCATCAATTACTTATAAAATAGCATCAAATGCTTTGGCGATTTTAATTTTAAAAATAAAACTTGGAAAGCAATAATCGTTTTAACTTTTTTACCTTACAAAACCAACATGAAATTATAGTATTAAACAAAAATTATGTTATTAAACAAAATGTGGAAAAATAAAATTACGTTAAGATGCAAATTATACTTTATATAAAAAATAAGGGTTAAGTGAAAGTGAAATTCAAGAAAATAAGACAAATACGGGAGCTGAGGGGCAGAACTGGAATTGCCAATTTAAAAGTTACTTCTTAGTTGAAATCACCAAACGTGAAGGCAATTTCAACTAAGAAGCGTCTGCCACATTGGCAACTTCAGCAAAGTGCCACTCATGTTGGCAATTTTAGCTAAGAAGTGATTATCTTGTTGGCGATTTCATGTAAGTGGCTACTGTGTTGGCTATTTTCAACGTGGACCTAGTCAAATGAAACAAGTGTCAAGTTATACCAAATATGAGTAGTTAACAAGTGTCAAGCTATACTAAATAAGAGTAGTTTGGTAAATAGTTTTGAGAGTGTGACATTTTGGTTGTTAGTTTTGCGAACAAGGTCAGAATGTTAAAAAACTCCCATTAATGTGACAATCAAGCACTTAATTTATCTCTGTGGAGACTGGTGACATAGCAAAGCTGAATTTCTTAGCTGATTAATGTTTTTGTTCTGATTGCATCACATGTTGAAAGTTGACAACTACGTTAACCACTTTTTGTTATTATAATATATTATGTAATTGACAAACAGTAACTACTCAAATTCCAGAAATTTCGAAATGGAAAGAAGGATAGATCAATTGGATCACTCCAAACTGTGTAGCTGTCCTTGTTCAACTCGATTCCTTAAATAGACCCAGCGAGATACAAGAGTACACAGGATTGGATATTGATGAGGAAGAAGAAAGAAACCAGAGGTAGAGAAGCAGGGAGGTTGAGAAGATATAGAGTCATGACATGCCACAAATTCCTCATGCCCCCGTTAGCTTTCTTTTTCTGCCATTTAATCCAGCATTCTGTACAATTAGGCCTAGGCCATTTTGTGTTGGGCTTGGGCCACTTTGTATTCATTCATTACACATTGCTAGGAGCCAACGGGGGTTGGTCCAAGTGGTAAGCGGCTTGGTATCGCTTAAGCAAGGTCCCGAGTTCGAGACCTTGTGTACGCAGTTATCCCCACTGGGAGACTCACCCGCCATAGCCAAGTGCGTGACCCGGGTCAACCCGGATTAGTCAAGGCTAAGCCTTGGATATCGCGCAGACAATCTAAAAAAAATTACACATTGTTAGGCTCTAATTCCCATCTGGGAGAAGACAGCTAATTGTCTTTAAAGGCGCAGGTACTGGGGCAGCACTTGAAGCTGATGCTCACCAGTCTTTGGCTTAGGTTGGTTACTTAGCTATTGGTCATTTCTTCCTACTTGGCATTTTATGTTTGTGAAATCTGTTTAATAAAGAAATATGACGCATGTGTTGTTTGCTTCTCGCAATCAACTTTTCTGGAATATGAAAATGCAATACTGCATGTTTTAATTTTCTACTCTATGTGCACTTACCTTTTCGCAATTTTCTCGGTGAAAATATACTGGTTGTTAATCATCGTGATAAAATAGATAAATGAGACATCAAAAAATATAGAAGAAAAATAGAGAACAAAAAAAAATTAATTGTATTATCTGATATATGTGTCTGACGGTTACAATGAGATGTCAATATATAGGTCAATAATAGAATCATAACTTAAATGATAGAATTAAATTAAATCAACATAAATCTGTTATGAATAAATCAGAATTAATCATAGATATACTAAATATACTAATTTACTTCTAACACTCTCTCTCAAGGTGAAGCTCCTCGAGCTTTAAGTTTGCACACTTAATAATAATATAATATAATATAATAATAGTAATAATACTACTAACAATAATAATAAAAAAAGGAAACAGTGAGTTTAAGGCAAGGTCATTCGAATGAGTTTAAGGCAAGGTCATTCGAATGACCTAGCATAATCATTCGAATGACCGTGAAATTTACTCACCCTGGAGCCTTTTTAACAGGTCATTCGAATGATCTAGCCTTAGTCATTCGAATGACCCTTGATTTTACAAATGGGGAGCAAATTTGATAGGTCATTTGAATGACCTAACCATGGTCATTCGAATGACCCACACTTTTCACAAATAGAGAGCTGAATTTTCATGTTATTCGAATGACTAAGCTATGTCATTTGAATGACTACTGAAGAACTTAAGATTTTAGCTTTCCTACTTGTTCCAACAAGCACAAAAACTCAGAACATGATATATGAAAGTAATGGTACCTTGATTGTACTTGTGATAACATGCATCATGAGGAGCGGGTTGCCAGTAGAATGATAGGACAACCTTAGATAACTAGAGAAATTATCACCTAACTATGGCAAGCTCATAATTGAACATAGGGAACAAGTGTAGATCTTAAGAAGTAGAGGCCTAGTTATGAGTTTAGAAAGATGATATTAGAGAAACCGAGTCAGACCGTCCAACATAGACGTGTCACCAGATAGAAAGAGATATCGTATGAAAAACCGAGATAAACCTTCTAACACAGAGGTGTTACCAAATAGAAAGACAATGCAATGTGTATATGGTCTAGTTCCAGTTACACCACGAGGGCAGCCCCTTGCCACCCGGTAAGGGGGTGGAGTCTTGTTAGCCTCGAGGAACAGGTAGAAAAGGTAGGTCGTACACCACCAGGGGACGACGGTCCTAAGGTGTACGAGGAGGTATGGACATACAGAATCCACAGAGGTGGGGACAGACAGAACGTGTAAGAGTACACGACCCCGTCAGGAGTGCTGACATGGGGACTATGAAGTCAGGCGAGCCTGACAAGATGTGTGAAAGAGCTTTGCATGCATGAGAGATATGTAATGAATGGTTAAGTGTGCAAGTATATATGTGTACGAGTATCTATGGTTAAGTTACATTGGGTATGAGATGGTCAGAAATAGAAAGCGCGATTACCTATAAGTAAGTAAAGCAAGATTAGATCCCCCGATCACCCAGTAAAGTAGATAAAGTCGCTCAGAACTAGAACGGATAATAACAAGTAGGGATTTAGTATAACTGGCCCACCTAGAGACCTCCTGAGCGGCAGAATCATAACTGAAGTGTAAATGATTAGTTATATCCCGAGGATGCCCACTGAGAATGAAGTGTTCTCACCCCCACTCCTTTATGGTTTCAGGCATACACAACGAGTACATCGATGAGGCCGATACGTGGTAGGACGACGGACGAACCGTGGTAGGACTGTTTCAGAGCAGCAGCAGGATTTCCACCTATGCTTAGGGCAATTAATGTTTTGTACTAAGGTGGTGGTCCAGATAGGCCACTGACTTGTATGTAAATTCTGTGTAATAATTATTAGTAAATAGATATGTGATTTTGCGCTGGACCTCGTACTAGTAAATATATATATACTCTACATGTTCTACTTCAATTATCGTCCAAGTTGCTTAAGACGTTAGCGTTTGTATGTATATGTTTTTCTTGATCACGTATGGCTCCTAGTTTACAAGTTATTAAAGAAAGGAGAAAATTTTCAAAACGGGCCATATTTTCAATTAAGAAATATTTGCCAAGCTAAAAGTAGGGGCTAAAAGTAACCCAACCAATGCAGTTAATAACCCTGTAAACTATGTTTATGACGATCGCGTAAGTGGCGAGCAAAGGTGTTACACAATGCAAGAATAATCATTAATCGAGTGTGTAGTCCATAGGGTGGACGCACTACACTTTCCCCATCTATCAGAATTATGGAAAGTGTCACCCTAGTCGTTGCCATTTTGGTACTTTAGGCTATTTCAAGTATGGCTAATAGGGTCATCATAAGAGAGATTGCCCTAACCTCCAAGCCGCTTCTTGTTAGGAATCAGGGTGTCAAGGCAATCAGACAATACAATTTCAAGCAAGGAGTTACAGTGGGTTGATGGCGCCAGTAGGCAGAGGTGTTAGGGGCAAAGGCCCAAATAACAAACGACAAGGAGGCAGGAACTCAGGAGGCAGAGGAGCTACTAGTGAAGGAGTACCCCGTCTATATGCTTTGACTCATCAGGGTGCACAGGCCTTTAATACAATTTTGATAGGTATAATTTTTGTTTATTCACATGATGCTTTTGCCTTGATCGACCTGGTACCATCTCGCTTGATAACTCTTTAGTAATTCTCGTTGTAGGTTAAACTATTAGAAATATAAACTCTTAGGTTAAAAATGTCTGTAGAAATAATTCTACGTATTTTTATAAAATTTTGCAGATACTAGAATAAACTCTTTTTGTCATTTGAGTACAACAGCGCGTCCAAAGTATCCGTAAAGGGTGCGGCTACAGAAGAGAGTTCACAAATACCTCAAAGGGACCTAAAGTCTTCCTTACGAAAATTAGAGGATCACAAGGACGCGATCAGAATATTTTTATAAAAATCGTACGCGAAGTACTGGGACCGGAAACGACAAAACCTGATCAAAATTGATTTGTGAGTGAACTTTAATTCTTGGCCACAAAAGTGGCCAAGACACAGGCTACCACACAGCCAAGAATGGCCCATGTGTGGTCAAAATGTCAACCTCCATGAGTCACCATATGAGTCATTACATGACTAGGCTAGGTGACATCTTGGCTTATGTCACATAAGGGCAAATTAGGAATTTTTCCCCCAAGGACAAAATTGGAAGATGAATTTCGGGCTAGGGCTATAAATACCCCTTATGGTCTGAAATTTTGAGAGAAAAATAAGAGAACCTTTGCCAAACTCTGTTCGTTTACACATTCAGTCGTTTCCCTGTCCAAACATTGACCGGTGACTTTTATTCACAAAACCCAGTCCAAGTTCCCAAACCCTAACCTTACAAATTTCTCCTAGTGTCCTAGAGAAATCTCTCTCATAAATCTACTCTAAGAGCAAGATCTTGGAAGCAACCAAGCAAGGTTGGATTCTGCACAAACTCGCTGAACTAGCAGCAGAAACTGTGCAAGTGGGTAAACCGACTTATCCACTATCTATGTGGTTGTGTGATAGATGATATATAATGTTAGGATGTTGTATGTGACCGTGATTATATATATGTGTGTGTGTGTGTTGATATTGTCTGGAACTGCTGGTGTTATCTATGATTCTATCACAATTTAGGAAAGCTTAAGACGGAAATAGGCATATATTACGTTTTGAAATGAACTGTATGCTGAGAATTTTATCATGAAAAACTAATATTTTTGATTTCTACACAAAAAATTGAGTGGGAATGTCAATTTTTGTGATTTTTGGAGTCCCCAATGAATTTCTCAGCAAACAGGCAGAAAACGGTGTTTTTAAGCAACAAGGGCAAAACGAGAATTTCAAGTTTTGGGATTGAAAAACTGGGTTGATTTTCAGAAAATATGAGTTTAGAATTATCAAAAACCTTAAGGGCAAGTCTTGAGTCCACAGGTTTTTGAGAACTAAAATTATGAAGAAAACAGGATTTTACGGGCAAAAAATGGCATTTTGGGAAAATAGGGCAAATTACAATTTCATGAAGTTGGGATTAAAATCTGAATTTCTAAGCATGAAAAATGATTTAGGACATAGATAATGAAAAATAGGCTTCCCTAATCACGTAGTAAATTAGATAAAGCTACTCAGGCTTAGTATGGATCTTAATAACTAATAGGGATATAGTATAATTGTGACGCCTAGAAACCCCTGAGCGGCCTAGATCATGAATGAGAATAAGAAATCCCCCAGCTCCCATGGTTTCCCACTGAGAGTGCCATGTTCTCACCCCACTCATCGATGACTCCAGGGTTTGACTTAGAGCGGGGAGAAGAGCAGCCTGAGGAAGAACAATACCAAGGGAGGCCAGCAGAAGACTAGACTATTAGTTAGTAAACTCTGTGTGTGTGTTAAGTATTTGTACGTACTACTTATGACATTACATGTGTACTTGTCTGTGAATGTACAATGGACCATTGGTTGCTATTTTGTTATATGTTGATTATATCTCCATAATACTAAGTTAAGCATGCTATGTTCCACACGCAACGTATATTCTAACGCGACAAGGCTCCTAGTTTACTTTATGTGATGTACAAAGAAAGGTTTAATTTGGTCCATATTTTTGGGTAACCATATTTTAAATGCATAAATGGGAGTATCATCCCCATCAAAGTAGATAACAACTTAGTGAGTGAGTTTACGACTTAAGCGTAGACTAGCTAGCTAGGGTGTTTCACTTATGTGTCCTCATTATTTGCTATTCATTTTAAGAGGCTTCCCCCGCTCTAAAGAAACCTTTCCAAGTAGGGATACCCTCAAGAAAATCCATCGCGGTGTGTTCAATTTATTGCTCCTATGATGTTAGAATTAATCAAATCGATATATTAGCAGATCTAATAATTCTAGGTCTGTTTGAATTTAATGTTATTCTGGGATAGATTGGCTAGCGTCTTGCCATGCCACAACGGATTGTCATGCTAAGATTATTTGTTTCAAGTGTGTTCATAAGTCTGTTATTAGAATTTCAGAGCAGTAGTTGTACATCCTTCAATAACCTAGTCTCATCCATGGATGCCTTGCGTTTGTTGGATCGAGATTGCGACGGTTACCTAGCAGTAGTAAGAGGGCCAAAAATAGAAGGGCTAGTTTTTTAGTAGGATCCGTTGGTATGTGAGTTCCCAAACATCTTTCTCAATGACCTTCCAGGCGAACCTCTAGAGAGGGAGATGGATTTCAGTATAGAGTTACAACCCGGGGTGAAGTCCATTTCCATACCTCCATACAGAATAGCTCCCGTTGAATTGCCCGAGTTATAGAAGTAGTTGCAAGAGTTTCTTGACAAATGATTCATCAGGTCGAGTACCTCTCCACGGGGTGCTCCTATGCATTATATCAAGAAGGAGGATGGTACTATGAGAATATGCATAGATTACCGACAAATGAACAAAGCCAAAGTGAAGAATCACTATCCATTACCACCCATTGATGACCTTTTTGACTAGTTACAAGGGGCAGTATGTTTCTAGAAGATTAAACTCTGGTCGGGTTACCACCAGCTTAAAATCAAGAAGGAAGATATCCCTAAGACAACTTTTCAAACTAGATATGGGCATTATGAGTTTTTTGTGATGTCCTTAGGGTTAACAAACACGCCTACAGTATTTATGGATCTAATGAATAGAGTTTTCAAGTTGTTCTTGGATCACCTTGTTATTGTCTTCATCGATGATATCTTGGTATAGTCAAAGAGTTAGGGGGAGCATGAGGAACTTCTGAGGATGGCATTATAGACCTTGCAGAAGAACTAGTTGTACGCCAAGCTTTCTAAGTGTAAGTTTTGGCTAGAGCAGGTAGCGTTCTTGGGTCTTATGATCTCCAAGGATAGGATTCTGATTGATTCGAAGAAGGTAGTGGCAATGCAACAGTGGCTGAGACCTACAACAACATCAGAGATTTGTAGTTTCCTTGGGTTAGTCGGATATTACTGACATTTTGTGAAAGATTTCTCAATAAATGCACCATCCTTAACCAAGTTCGCTTAGAAAGGAGTAACGTTTCAGTTGTTGAAAAAGTGTGAGGATAGTTTCCAGAAGTTGAAGGACAATGTGACCTTAGCACTAGTTTTGGTGCTACCTTTAGGCATGAGAGGGTTCACCATTTTCTGTGATGCCTCGCGAGTTGGTGATGTACTGTATATATTTAGGTGTTTTCCTCACTTAATCGCATGTTTTAGTATTAAACTATATACTAGAATAAGGAATTAACAATAAATTGTGTTATGTCCTCTTAGAATTTGGTTTTGTGAATTGTGAATAAATTGTGTCGTTTTATGGAAAACAATTGATTAAAGATCCAATGAGTTAAACTGCTAGTTCTTTGAGTATTATTTTGTGTGCGAACACACCTTGACACTGGCAACTTAGGAAGAATTCAAGGAAGAAAGAATGACCATTTCCCCCAAACTCTATTTTAAGCTTCATGTTTCGTAATTACAACATGATATAGTTTGAGCATCAAGTTGAGTCTCTCCTGCGCAAACTACGACTGTTACACTATCTCTGTATTTCAAGCATAAAACAAGTTATAGACCTCAAAAGCTTACAAATCCTTTATGATTGGAAAGATAAAATAAAGTTCTACAACTTTGATGAAGACCTCTAAGGCTAAATCGAATTTCTTCTTAATTTAAAAACCCCTGGAAGTCAGAGCAACAATGCTGGAATTACAACTTAAAGATGCCGTAAAGATTGAAGTGTCATTTCTTCATCTGAAGTCCAAATGAGAAAAAATTTGCCTTTTTTCATGTAGAATTGAAAGATATACAACTTTTATGAAGAAACCTTTGGCAAATTTGGCTCACATTATGATGAAACAAGGCATTCTTTGCTTCAACAAGCAAAGGCTTCGTTGTAGAGAAGGCATGTTGACGTACTCCCACTGAATCAACATCACTTTTGTATTGTTCACTACAGTGAAGAAATGCTCATTGTAGTGAGAACGAACGGTAAAAATTGGCATATAAATAAAGCTCAACCTGCTCACTTCCTTCTTGCACTAAATCGAGCTCCAATATATCGCTAGCTTAGTTTTCCCTTTCTAAAACCTCTTTTCTTGTTGTTTTTCCATTTTTTCAAATTTTGTTTATATTTTTGCTTTAATATTTTGTTGTAATTAGGTGGTTAATCCCCTGATTAAGTTATAGATAGTCGAGTGGTTATTTCCTGCTTAGTTTCTAGGTTGATTGGAGTGGTTTTACGTCTGCCTAGTTTCTAATTGGAAGAGTAGACTCTCCCTGCCTAGGCTTTAGATTAGCAGAATGGATTACCCCCAATTTGTTTACATTATGTGCTTTTAATTTCTTTTACCTTGTATAAGGTTTTCTAAGGATTGATGTTTGTTAATGTTTTATGTTTTATTTATTTTCTCATATGATTTTAATTCCTCTCACGTACTCCTCGTTATGTTATAATTAATTATTATTAATTATCACATTACTATTAGTTTGATTCATGTTGACATTCTGATGTTCATGTCATGCATGGTTTATGCTAAACTCGGACATTTAATTGATCAATTAAATGATACTAGTTTGGTACAAAAAGGAATTGTGTAATTTTGATATAAATTAGGTTGTGCAATTGGTGCTTAAGCTAATATAATTTCCCAAAAACCATGATTATGGAGAACTAGTTCTTATGTTGGCTAAAATCGTAATTTGAATTGTGATTGTGATTCTATTAAGTAAAATTGCATTCTAGTGATATAATGGTATAACTGGTAATTTAACCATCAATGAGAATTGAACTTTTCAAGAACACCAACAATAGCCATCAATCCCCAGATGTCCGTACATAGGTAATTTTATTCAATTGTTTAAAGTTCTACTTGAAATCATAATCCATCAATAAAACCCTATCTTTTATAATGGAAGATTAACTAAAGTTCATCATTGAGAGACAACCTAGGTTAGCCCCTATACTACCTTTTAATTTGGGAAAAACTTATTTTTGTAATTTTAATTTGACACTGCTAATAATCAAATGACATTTTGGTGCGCGTTTAGTTGGCTTGGGTGTGTTCTTATGTAGCATGGTCGAGTAATCGCCTACGCATCCAGACAGCTCAAGAAGCATGAGCAGAATTGTCCTACTCATGATCTAGAGATGGAAACTGTGATATTCTCTTTGAAGATATGGAGGTATTACCTGTATGGAAAATGTCACAAGATTTTATAGTATATCTTCAAGCATAAGGACTTGAACCTTAGGCAGCATAGATGGGTGGACCTGAACCTCATTATAATTGTACTATTTAGTACCATCCGGGTAATGTCAATGTTGTGGCTGATGCCTTAAGCAGGAAATCTGAGGGCAATTTAGTACATATTGCTCTAGTGAAGTGCAATTTGGCTGTTGAGATACATAGGTTGATAGAGAGCAGTTTTCATTTTGGTGAGAGTGATTTAGGGGCACTCTTAGCCAACCAGGATACAGAGTAAGTCCTTGTTGGAAGAGATCAAGAAATGAAAAACAGAAGACCCCAAGTTAAGAGAGAGCACGGAGAAGGCTAAGAGTGGCGTGGTGTCAGAATTTTTCATGGACTCCGAAAGGATACTACGAGTATGAGCATGGTTGTGTGTTCCAAATATGGGCGAGTTGAGAAACAAGGTCATGGAAGAAGAAGATGTATCATGACCTGAAGGAACTTTTCTAGTGGAAGATCATGAAGAATGATGTAGGGATATTCATGTCCAGATGCCTTGTGTGTTAGCAGGTCAAGGCTGAACAATGACGACTAGTGAGAGAGTTACAAAAGATACCTATAGTAAAATGGAAATGGGATTGAATAACCATGGACTTCATGGTAGGATTACCTTGAACCCCCAGTAGCTATGACTCGATCTAGGTAATTATCGATATAATGACTAAGTCAGTAAACTTCATACTAGTCAAGACAACCTTTAAGGCTATAGATTTTGTGAGACTCTATGTTCAGGAGATAGTCATACTTCACGAGTTACTACTTTCGATCATATCTGACAGAGGTGCACAATTTACTGCTCGATTGTAGAAAGTGTTTCAAACAGCCATGGGTACAAATCTAGAGATTAGTACTGCTTTTCACCCACAGACAGATGGTCAATCAAAGAGGACTATTTAGACGTTGGAAGACATGCTTAGGAAATTTGTCTTAGATTTCGCATGGAGCTGGGAGAAACATCTACTGCTGGTAGAGTTTGCATGCAATAATAGTTACCAAGCAAGTATTTAGATGGTGCTGTTCAAGGCTCTCTATGGGAGATGTTGCAGGTCCTCATTGGTTGGTTTGAAGTGGGTGAGGCAAAGTTGATCGCCCCTAACATTATTTAGGATACACAAACAAGATTAAATTGATTTCAAAGAGATTCCTGACAACATAGTCGCGATAGAAGTCATAGGCTGATCAACATCGGCTTAGCTAGGAGTTTGAAGTAGGAGAGAAGCTTTTCTGGAAGGTGTCCCCAATGAAAGAGGTGGTCTATTTCGAAAAGCGAGGGAAGCTTAACCCTAAGTACATTGGTCCTTTTGAGGTCATGAAGAAGGTTGGTTCAATAGCCTATGAGTTGGCACTACGACCTAGTTTGGTAGCAGCTCACCCAGTATTCTGCACTTCCATGCTTAGACAGTACATTCGCGACGACAAGCACGTTCTATCTCAACAAGACGTTAGGGTGGATCTCGACATGTTTTTCAAGGAGGACCTAATGGCTATAGTAGATAGGTAGGTCAAGAAGCTTCACTCGAAGGAGGTGGCCTCAATAAAGGTCATTTGGAGGAACCATTCTGGAGAGGAACCAACTTGGGAAGTAAAGGATGTAATGAAAATAATGTGACCTTACTTCTTTACCTCCTCTTGTACATTAATAGTTTCAAATAACCAGTACAATTTTGGGAACCAAAATTTTCTTAAGGGGGGAAGAATGTGATGCCCTATCTTCAGAAGGTTGCTGCAGCGGCATGGGCACAACAACGAGTTACAGCGGCAAAGAGTTAGCGAGGGCTGTAGCGCTCTTAGCATGCTGCAGCAACACGGGATTTCCAAAAAAAACCTAGCATCGACTTATTGCTTAGGGAAGAGGTTCTCCTCCTCCAATAAATAGAGATCCCCAAGCAGAGCTATAGTTACTAATTCTTTCATAGCTCTTAAGGTTTTACACAATGCTGTGACTTTTCTACTTAAGTTCTTTTTGTGAGGACGCAACGTCTTCACTTAGGGTATGTAGTTAGTCTTTTTAGGGTGGCTTAGGGTAGTAGGCCATGACGTCACTACTATGGTAGTAGTGATGCTATGGAGGTCCATGACCGTCGTGGCGATGCCGGTTTGTCGTAGCGATGCCGGTTTGCCGTAGCGATGCCATTTCACTACAACGACATCCTTCAGTAGTAATTTCCCTTCAGTTATAAGTTTTATCATAGTGTGGTGTTTGTTATCTAATCCAAGTGCCACTGCTATGTCGCTCGAAGCTTCCGGTGTTCGTGCTCCTTAATTCCAAGCCATTTTAGGTGAGTGAAGGTCCTAGTGTGTCAACTGTGTGCCACATTTGCGGTTTGTTAATCAAGTCAATTGTGTTTACATGTTTTAGTTAATTATTTATTAGTATTTATTAATCATGTGCTTATATGCTTAGTAATTGCATGCATGGGCATAAGTAGAGACTTGTATGCTTAATATGATTCGCTAGATTTATTCTAGACTTTCCATAATGAGTTGACTTAGGATATGATATGCTGGTAATTACTAAATAGTATCAAGCCATAGTTAGATCATCAATAATAATTAATATCTTAATCAGTAATGCATGAGAACCTAGGGATAGCAGACTTATGATTTCAGTAATATTATTGACTTTTAATTCAGTTGTTGGTATGAGTTCAACGTACTCAATAAGTCCTAAGTATGAGTTCAACGTACTCAATAACCCATCAATGAGTTGAACCATCACTGAGTTGAAAACTCACCCCTCTGTCATATTGGTTTCAAATACAATTGAGGATCTAGGTAACAAGTTTCTTGTCCCATAGCAGTTGGAGTCTAGCATCAGTGGTGAGCTCCGCTCTGTAGTGGGGTCTACTAGTCTTACTAGTATTAGGATGTTCCAAATAACTAAGGCCGGGTCGTACATTGCTTTAGAATTTTGTTATTATTACTTGTTTATCTTAGTTAATTTATTAGTTTTCAGCTGTAAATCATATATTCAATATCATATTTATGTGAAGTATTTATAAAATTAATTGCATGAGCGATAGTTAAGTCACAATAGAGCTTCCGTAGGGACAGTGTCCCTATGTGCCGTCACTCCCAAGTTTGGGCACGACAATTTGTACTAACATAGTATTTAAATGCACACGTACAACTGCGAACAACATAAGTGAATTACTGAAATACTTTTCATAAAGCAGGATTTCATAAAGGTTCCACGTAGACTTTTCTAAAATGATTTTCATGATTTTTGAAAAGATATAATATCTTCATAAAATACGGATATGCTTAGAAATTAATATTTAATGCACGAACATAAATTGTGAGCACATTATCCACTCACTTGGAGACACCAAAGTTCTAATTGACAACACCGAAGGACTACACTGAGTTGAGCTGACACTCGACACTGGCATTACCTAACCGGGAGTAATGTTGACATATAACGATGTCACTGGGTCTAGCTAAGTGCTATGACACTCCTTGAGTGTCATTGTGTTGTCGTCGCGAGCCAACACCTTCACAAGGAACGACTGAGGAAAAAATTATCTAAAACAAATCTATAAACTAAAGGCAAGGCTAAAGGAAAAACTATAAACATGGAAAAGAATAAAAAGAAGGCGTTATCTCTTGAAGCCAAAGAGATAAATTCGGTCTCGAGATCCTTGAGTCACTTGCCAAATGTCGCCTTCGAGCTCTGATACTCCACGAAGAAGGCGCAACCTTATTTTTGGATTGACGGAAAGCGTAACTTAAAATAGCGAAAGTCCTCACATGGAAGGACCTTCACTAAGTGCAAACATGTACTATAAAGGATAAATAATAATAAATACCATTATCTGAGGGATGAAGAAGACACTAAAAAGAGCTCTATTTATAGAGGGGTTTCACCTGCTCACATTACAGGTGCAACAGTGTTGACATGGTTTTTTGCTTGCTTCTGACTCCGGTCTAAAAGTTCTCAACCCTTCCAAAGTCACGTCAACCCTTTTGCCTAGAGCGCCTTACATACGAGGCATCACAATATTTCTTACATTTTTCTCCTGTAAATCAAAAACATCTCGTTGGTAACCGCAATTTAAAATATGAATCTTCTCAAAATAAGAAACTATCCATCACAACTTTTAATTAAGAATTTGGGTGAGACCCAACGCAAAGTTTCCTCTTAATTTTGTTCTTGATGCCTCGTTTCTCCTTAATTTGAAAGTGATTAAAATACGAGTTGGGGCAAAAGCAAGTTACCATTTTCAACTCTTTCCCCCTTAGCTGAACTGTGGCTTTGGTGAGCCGTGATCACGTCGAGTCGAGGTTAACTGGCGTGCCGTTTCGGTTGTTGACAAGAGATAAAGGAAAAAAGAAAAAAAAGCGACAAGCTATTTTTGCTCGACGTCTCATCCTAGTGAGAAACTAGGAATGACCGTAGCAACGTGAGTGTGGAAGAGACACGTGGTGGACAAATACATCATCCATAATTAATTCACATCGCCGCCTTTGTTGCTCTTTCGTCTATATGGATGCTAACAATCAAAATTAATCAAATAAAATCCCTCTTCCAATTTCCATTAAAAAAAAAAAGAAATCCTATCACTTCAAACATCATAACTCATATTTCACCATCTCTCTCTCTCTCTCAAAATTTCTCGAGAAACTTCTGGTAGATTGAAAAATAAGAAGAAGAAGAAGAAGAAGAAGAAGAAAAAGAATGGAATCGACGCCGGTGAACTGGGAAGCTCTGGACGCTCTGGTCATCGAATTTGCCAAATCGGAAAACCTGATCGAAGACTCAACCACCTCCTCGGCGCCTTCTCCGTCGTCGTCTTCCCCTTCGTCTTCCTCGTACCACTCGAGGCTCGTCATCCGCCAGATCAGGCGCTCGTTGGAGTCCGGTGCCATTGACGTCGCCGTCGATCTCCTCCGCCTCCACGCCCCCGCCATCCTCAACGATCACAGGATCCTCTTCCGCTTGCACAAGCAGGTCCCTCATCTCTCTGTCCCTCTCCCTCTCTCTCTCTCTCTCTCTCTTTGATTCTGTTGATTTTCTTATTTCCGCTAATGTTAGTTTTTATTGATTTGTCGTTGTTCTGAATTTGTTTAAATTGGTTTCGTAGAAATTTATAGAGCTCCTTCGGAAGGGGAGGACTGAGGATCGCGACTCTGCGATCGAGTGTATGAGGACAGCTCTTGCTCCTTGTGCACTCGATGCATACCCGGTATATGAATCTATAAATTCATTATACTTTGTTGTTTTTTCTATTTCTCTTCGTTTGGATTTGTTGGACGACGGGTTCTGACTTTTGTATTTGTATTTAAGGAAGCATATGAGGAATTCAAGCATGTTCTGCTCGCCTTTATATATGACAAGGATGATACGAGTTCTCCCGTAGCAAATGAGGTTGGTCTGGATTTTCTATTTTGTGTGTGGGTTTTTTTCTTCTTTTTTTTTTTTTCGCGCGCTGGTGTTAAAAGATTGAAAGTAGGAAAGACATTTAATAGCTTGATAATTCAAAATGCTTTAGTTTTCATTTAGGACATCGTTTTGTTGGCAAAACCCTCTTTACTTTTACTAGCTATCTGACTTGCGCCGTAGTTGATATTTGTAGCTAATACTGTTGAGAAGTCAATGCTGAAAGAAATATTAGCTGCTGTGTTAAGTATCTAGTGTATTGATTTATATATGTTATAAAAGTGTTTTGTGCTTAATGTTTTGATTTGTGTTATTTAAAAGAATACTTATTATGCGTAACTGACGAAGTTGCCATAATTGAGATCATACGCAATATATCAAAAGGTGTGGATAATTACTTAAATGGTGAGAACATACGAATTGTAAGATCCTACTGGAAATCACCATGAGTTCTCTAACCATGAAAATCTGGACTTGAGACATGTTAATCCTTCCTTTAAGTCGTTGAACTTAACAAAATTGCACGTGTCATGTTAATCATGTTATGTCTCTACGGCAGAGCAGTTAATTGTGGTGCTATAGCGTGCAGGGGGGGGGGTTATGCGTGATGCAGCTTCCGCGGATATTGCCAATGCTATCGCGGCCATTTCACGGCCTGAATCATGGCATAACAGCCGCTACAGCGTCGAGTGCTGAAACCCTAATTTTTGTCTTCTTTTTCCAGTACAATTTCCTTTGTCCTCACTTAAATTAGAGAAACTTCTATTTTTCCCTCACTTTTTCTAGGGAAGCCTTTTTTTTCCCTCACTTAAACTAGGGAAGTCTATTTTACCCTCAATACACCTCACCTTATTCACCTTCATCTTCAACCTCTGCCGCTGCACTTCTTCTTCAAGTCTCTGAGTCTTTGTCACTAGTCACCTTTGCCGGCGATCCGTTTCCGCTTTCTGGCGATTCATGCTTCTGGTGGACTATGTCTCTGCCCCTCCAACCTCTCTTCTTTATCTATGTTCTTCTATCTTCTTTCTCTGTTGTTTTTCTTCTGAACTTCCCTCCTCTTTCTCTTTCTCTTTCTCTCTGTATTTTTCCTCTGCTCGTCCCACCATTGTCTCTGCTTTTCTGTTCTCCTTTCTTTTTCCTTGCTGCGGCTTGCTGCCCCATGGCTCCTTCCTTCTCTAATGTCCTTTTTTATTAATGAGTCTTAGAGGCCTAAGTTTAATTTGGTTCAGTACTATATTGTTTTCCCTTTTGATATTTGTTGTTTGTTTTACTAGTCATATATACGTTAGAGTGATCTTTAGAGTATAGAACCACTGCTCACCCTCACCCTCACCCTCACCCTCTTCCTCATCCCCCACCATCTGATTTATTATATTACTTTTTCAATCCTCCACAAATTCATCATTTAATTCTAAAAGCAAGTAATCTTCATAGTGAGAAAATATTAAAACATCTCTTGCACAAATGGCAAGAATATCTCAAGCAAGAAAAAGCAGCACAACACAATCTGTAACAACTGGCACCAAGAGAAAAGAGCTGTTGTATAACCTCTGTGCTTGTTTATTATACTAATATTCCAATGGGGAATATTAGTTGCTGAACATGACAATGAGAAATAAAAAATAGCGAAAACAGAATAAGAGAATTCTGAAAATAATCCTGGGAATTACGGGTCCCTTAGCCCTCCTAGTCTTACTTAAGTTCTGCCTCCCCTCCTCCCTCCCCATGATCTAAATTTATAATTAAAAATCAGAGAGAATCAAGGAAATCAACCTTATTCTTTCCTAATTAATTTAAACGGTTTTCCCTACTAATAATCCTCACTCTAATAACTTTCCTTCCTAAAATTCCTCACTTTAATTGCCTTCCATTTCCTGCTGTAGCTGATTTGTTGTAGCTGATTTCTCTTCTGCATTTTCTCCAGTTATTCCGTCTCTTCCCTTTTTGTTTCTTCTAGAGTAATAATAGGGTAAAGGGATTATTTCCTTCCCTTTTTCGGTTGTCGGCACTGCTGACTCAGCACCAGCCGTCAGGTTCGTAACACAATCTTTATGAGAATTTCTACATGCCAAAATAATATGGTGCACAACTCAGTGTGAGACATTTATTCCATTGAATCTTACAGTAAGTGAGCACATCTATATTTCAAGAGCCAATTACACATATTGGGAAAAAGTAAGAGGTCTAAAAATGGAGACCATAGGCAGTACTTTCACTCTTCTTCCAAAACAACACTAGTCTTTCCTTTTTCCTGTAAATCATATAAGGTTTTCTGACTTTTCTCTGTTCATTCCATTGATGCATCTTCCAAGCACAGCCAGCAGCTATACCGACTACTATCCGATACATATGACCTTCATGACAGTTGGTCCTTTCAAAGTAGCATGAGCAATTCTAGGGCCAGCTAGTTCTTCCCTCTATAAACTCATCAAATTGACATGGTACAAATTATTGGCTTTGTAAGCAGTTAAAAAATGTAAAACTAGGATCTGGTTCAAACTTCAAAATAAAAGCAGACCAATAATCCTAACAATCACTCTGATGGTATGCTTGGATTGAAGAGAAAGCTAAAGGGGAAAAAGAAAAGAAGCTTAAATTATTGATAGGAAGCTTTTCTTTTACCCTTCATCTCACCCTATTTAATTTATTTACATATGATGGAAATGAACCTAAAATTTTAATTTGGCTGCCAATTAACCATTACTTTTCCATAAATTTCTTGTAAATAAACAAACAAAATCAATAGAATGAAAAACTCTCCATAGCATGAACTTATACTTACCTCCTAAGAAGCACAAACACGACATGCAACACGACGACACTAATTTTAAAATTTTATAGAACACGGACACAGTATATATAGGTATAAAATTAGATATTTATAATAATATCCTAATATTTACATTGATATCAAACTACTAATTTTTAGTACTTTTCAAACCCCTTTCAAAATATATGGAACATTCAAAATATTTTCATGTGTCAATACTTGCTAATTTTCTAAGGGCACCCATATTATTATAAATTTTTTAAATTACTTTTTACTTGGACACGAAATGGACATGGCTCAAAAAACTTTCGAATATAGCTCGGTCACAGCTAATCATGAATTTTTTATTTGAACACTTTTGGAGACATGCGACACGTGTGTCGGATGAGTGTCTTTGTGTGTCGGTGCCTGTGATGTGTCGGACATGGGACATAGCAATTTTACGAAGTGCCTGTGCTACCTAGCTTACCTCTAGTTTATTTGCTGTTTCTACCCCATTTCTTCTTGTAAATAATTGGGATGGCAGGTGTAATTTTCCAAAAATAGGGGTATTAGATGTATTAAGTGTTAATCTTAGGGGGTGCAAGTGTTACTATCATATTGTTCTTTTAAAAAAGGAATTGTTCTTTGAAATGACTAGTTATGTGCGTGATGCAACAACTGCCTGGTCAGGGTAGGAATCTGTTGTGGCATTTGCAAATAAACTAAAATGTTGGAACAATTTTCTGGGGGAAGCTTCTGATAGTAGTGTGCCAAAAAATTTATTTTGGTAGTGGTGTAGCACCTGGAATGCAAACTGGTAAAACTGTTGTTCCCTGGAATTAGTTATTTATCCATTTCGCCAATAATCACTAAATGTCCAAAATTTGTGGTGTGAATGCTTGGGTTTCTGTTAATGGTAGGCACACTGGTTTGACTGTTTTTTATTTGAGAACATAACCGACATTATGACTTTTAGAGGGGCATCTTGTCCTAGCAGCATCTTGCTATTTCTAAGGATATGCCCTCTGGAGTGATGTGGTTTGTAGGTATTTTCCATGTAATGGGATGTTCACTATTAGGCTATGACTGAATGGCTAGTTGTCGGAGCATGCCCTTACAGAAACTGATTTCTTTCATGGGGAAAAATATTATAGAAAGGAGAACATGCTATTTCGTGCCAGTTTTTGACTTTGATGTATTTAGATTAACTGATTTAAAACATTAAACTTCATTCCCAATAATAATTGAAATTGTATAGACATTAGTGTGGTTTGTATTTGATCTTAGTTATTTATTTATTTTTCCCAAAGTTGTATTTGATCATATTTGCTGATGCGTAGATTGTAGTTTCCTTTCAATAGTGATCATGCTTGATGTATCTTTTGCAGTGGTCTGAAAGGAGGAGGCTTGACTTAGCTGGATTTATGTCTTCTATGTTAAGAGCTCATTTACATGCCTATGATCCAATTTTTTCAATGGCTCTGAGATATTTGATAAGGTTATCGATCAACTTCTCTTACAATTTGTAGTACATGATCAAATTATGCTGTATTTATTGAAATTATATTTCTTTTTTCCTTTTCCAAATTTGACATTTTATTTTGCTTTTGAATTTCTTTTGTCTCTTGCAGCATACACAGGGCATATTGTCTGCGTCAAGGTATCACATCACCCATCTCGGATCTGACTGAAAGATTGCTCCTTGAGGAGCGTGACCCTCCTGCAACACTGCAGGACATTTTATATGAAGTACCACCATTTGATGAGGTGAGATATCTATGTTGTATGATTCTAAAATTTCACGGGGAAATTGGCAAAAACTCAATCCGACCAAGGAAAATGAAAGGTATGCATGGTTTGTGTTATATCAGTACCAGACTACCAGCATGTCATGAATTTACAGTTGAAATGTATGTTTAACACAGATTAAGAAATAAATACACGTCGTCCAAGGCATCTGAGAGGCCTTGGTCGCTCCCCCCAAATCTACCTGTTCAGTTCTTTCTTACCCCCTTCTCTCTTCTAACCTCTTTCTTACTCCATTCGCACTGCATGATTCTGCCCTGGCCTCACCTGACACACAACTATGATGTTACAAAGCAAATCCATAACATGCTGATCACACACTTTTCCCACTTGCCCACATAATTCCATAATTCTATGCTGCTTTTCCATTTTCCCTATTGCATGTCTAGTTATGGGAGGGTGTCTATCAGAAGTTAAGTGTAAGTAAATAGTGAATGTTATCATTTTGTGAAAATACGTTGATGGATTTGCTTCCATGTGATCTTTATTAAATGCCACACCCATGTTTAATGAGTGTATGATGTATCATTTGTAAGATGAAGCTATTTGTTTGAATCTGGAATCTAGGTTGACATCCAGGCTCTTGCACATGCTGTAGAGCTTACCAGACAAGGGGCAATCGATAGCTTGAGATTCGCTAAGGGTGATCTGTTTCTGGCATTTCAGGTTACATAAAATCTTGTTCATCTGTCTTGGCTTCATTTTAAATATTAAGTTGTGAATTGTTATTTTTCACTTCTAAGTTACTTCTATGATTCTATAATAAAAAATAAGCCCAAAAAATGATGAAAAGACAAGTTAAAATGACAATTTTTAACTCCTCATCTTTTAATTTTTCTTTGCAGTTCCATTCCTCCTTTCTTTAGGTTGATAAATTTTGTTGCACCATTACCCTAAGAAAAGCCAACATATTTTTGACTAGTTTATTGTCATTGATTCTGGAAACTTAAGTTTAGAAAAATATTAGTTTTTTGCCCCCATGATATTTGGACATAAGGATCAATATTCAGACAAATGGAACTAGATCCCCCAAATTTTTTGTTATTTTTCCCCCACCTTTCAGACCATAGTCAGGGGTACGGGAAAAAAATAACTGTAGGTTGATACCAAATATGATTGAAGGGTGGCCCGGTGCACAAGGCTCCCACCTAGTGCACAATGCAAAACACGATTGAATGATTTTAATCTCTTTCAACATTAATTTTTGTCTGAATAGTTGATTTATTTATTTCAATCTTGCATTGTCTCCTTATTAATGTATTCTTTTTGTTGCAGAATGAATTATGTCGGATGAAATTGGATGTTCCATTTCTTGATCAGCTTGTTCGTGAGTATTGTGTTTACAGAGGCATTGTTGACTCTGGTATAGCATCTCCCAAGTTGAATCTACCACTGTGTATTTCTGTGTGATATATGTAGATGTACTTTCATGCAACTAGCCTATATTACTTTGTATGTTTCATGGGATGCGCTCATCATTATCTTGCAATGGATTTCTGGTCTCATTGAAAATTTTGAATTGAAGTTTTAGGTTTTTTTTAATATCATATAATGCATTATAGTAATCTAATAATGGGCTTTGTGGAATAATGAGTCCTATTAAATTTTACGTCATATCTTATTTTGGTCACTTTTTTGTCTATTTATGATGAACTTAGCATCTGGGAAGCAAACTATTCCAGAACCTGTAAAAAATAACCAACAAGACAACAATGGATGTTGCTCATCAAGAGATTGTTCTATTGAGCTAGATTGTAATGCTAGCAAGCATTCTGATGGTGAAACTTCTGTTACCAATGCTCACATGGATGGTTCCCCTGAAAATAATGTTGACGTGACTAGTGTGAGAGGAATTGATGTTGAAGTACGTTATGCTGCTGAGCCGGCAAGCAGTCATGAAGACTGTAGCACCAGCGGATCTCAGCAACTTGAAAATACAAGTGTTTTGCAACGAAGCAGATTGCCTGGAATTGGAGAAAGGAGCAAACGCAAGCGGTGGAGAGGACGATATGATGACACTAATTATGTAGCCACTTCTCTGGAAGAGCACAGCAAGCAAGAGCATAGCATAAGTAACGCCGTCTCAACTTTGTCAAAGGAGAAGCAGGTATCTCTTTGATAATTGATCATGTTATGTCTGGGAGATCAAATATTGACATAATATCATCTTGCAGGACTCAGAAAAGCTTTCTGTACTTGTTAGTAATGTTGAAGATAAATATGAGATTTTGTTGGGAATGAAGGACTTAGCTGGCAGCGGAATGGCTGCTGAAGCAGTCGAAGAAGTCAATGCTATTGATCCCAATTTCTTTGTTCAGAACTCTGTTTTGCTCTTCCAACTCAAGCAGGTGAGTCTATGTTGTTATTGATATCATTGTCTTTTTTATTTTTATGGGAAAGGGCCAAGAGGTTCTGTTTGGCTCTGCATAATTGCATCAGGAATGTGATCTTTAAAATGGGTTTCCTGGCTGTAGGTTGAATTCCTGAAGTTAGTCAGCTCTGGTGACTATAATGCTGCTTTAAAGGTTGCTTGCTCCCATTTGGGTCCTTTAGCAGCTACTGATCCTGCTTTATTGAAGCCTTTGAAGGAAACTCTCGTGGCCTTACTTCAACCTAAGGCAGATGCTCTTGAAAGTGCCTTACCGCTGCACGCTCTAGCTGCTTCTCTACAGGTATTGAGTGTTGCTAATCTAATATATGGTGTGTCAGATGTGATATGTCATCAGTTATTGTCTTCGTCTCATTGTTATACTTGTAAATATTTACATGTTAGCAATGTGGTTTCTTGCTCATGGTGCTTGTGCAGTAATGTTAGATAAAAATTTTGCCAAGTCTGTTCTGAGTTTCTAGTACATTGTATATGAGTACGACTACTAATAGAAAAAGTTTTGTAGGGGTTACTAATAGGTTAGTTGATGAGTGATAATGATTGATGTGTGTTGAAAGCCTGTACTGTGTGTTAGCATTCTTTAATAATAGCATTAACTTTGTTAGAACTGGAAATCATAGAGAGAATGTTATTGCTATGGTATTCAAGACAATTTCAAGAACCATTGAAACTTTGAAGGCACCACACTACTCTGAGGAAGACTGAGCTCCACAACTCTCGAAGACTGATCACAAATGACTAGAAAATTTAACTAATCCCTTCCTCTATATTCACCAAGTAACTAACTCTTAAAACAGGGTTCTAACAAACTTTGATAGCTTATAAACTTTCCATAGACCAACCGAGTCTTGATGGCTTAGTATTCTTTAAGAAACATTGATGTCCCTGTAGTTGTAATTTATCTAATTCAGAGGCTTCTGATCGTACTCCTTTGTAGTAGGGCATTTCCTGTGACTGTGCCTTCATGCTATGTTCTGTACCTGAGCTTTCCCAAGTCTACCTTTGTGGAAGGGTTCTGTTCTATTATTTTCTATTTCTTTTTAATACAATGAAAATATTTTACTGTTATGCTATTTTTAAATGTGAAATGTGTGTTCCATAAATACAGGTTGCGGTTGGTAGGAGGCTTGGTGTTGAAGAACCTCAGCTCATGAAACTAATGCGAGCTACTTTTTATACACATAACGAGTGGTTCAAACTTCAAATGTGCAAAGATCGTTTTGAAGGTCTTCTGAGGATCAATTCCTTGAAGGAAGTTAATACTCCCTTCCTCACTCCCATGTCTACGTCCAAGTCATGTGCTGATAGCTGCACAAATGGTTCTTCTCAGGTTACTGTCTCTTCAGGCACCAGAATGTCAGAAGACGGAAGCAGTCCAACCCAGGCGTCTTCAAGGGATGTAATCTGTGATGAAGGTGCAATACTCAAAGTAATGGTAAGTTATTGATTCTTGCCATTAAATCTATTCTTTCTTCTTATTTATTTATTTATTTATTAATTTATTATTGTTTAAAGTTCAATTCTTGGGTCATTGGGTTCTTAAAACATTTGGTGGTTTTTGATACCTCCTGATCATTTTCTGCATTGCCACTATAATAATTTCAAATCTATTTATTGGGGAGATGTTTGTAAATCTGCAATTGTCAAAGCAATATGTTGATAGCCATGTGCTGCAATAGCTAAGGCATTCAAGATAGAGAAGTTCATTTAGGTGGTTTAACATTAATATTCAGTAGCTCGGATTTAGGTGGTGTAACATTTATGGTTTTGAACTGCATCAAAAGCCAACAAAAAAACACTTCCAAAATCTTTTGCAAGTTAACTTGCGTGGCTACTTTGCCCATTATTCATTGCTAAATAGTTATTCTCTTATTTGCACATTACTCTGATTCGAATTTTAGGGGGAGGAATTTGGTTTGAAATTCATTCTGTCCTTTAGGGGTGAACATGGGTCGGGTAGGACCCGATCATGTCACCGACTCGACCCGCCTACCAACGGGTAGGTCGGGTCGGGTAAAATCGCCGTTTTTAAACTGGGTACCCGCCAGACCCGTCATCCCCCCGGATCGGGTTGGGTTAGGCGGATCGGCGGGTGACCTGCCCCCATAGCTCAGAAGATGAACAAAAGAGGGAAAAACTAGTGGAGAGAAAAAAGGAACCTCACCTAACACAATTAAACATGCATCACAATGCATTCCATCGTACCGAAGCAAAAAAAGGAAAAAAAAAATAAGTTCACTCACCATTTTCCTCAATTTTCTTGCAATAATTACTTACACAGAACACAATCAAACCATAACAAAAAGGAAACAAATAGTACAACACAATTTTCAAAATGGAAACACTCCCAGTGATAGTTGGAATTATGATATGAGCAGTGACTGTGTGAGAATCAGGTGAACCTGTTCACTAATAAAATTATGAAAAAGACCCTAAACCTTTCAGCAACAACCTGCACCCATCTACTCCCTCTCTTGCCTTCTAGAAGCTTCAACACCGAAATGGTGCCGTTCTGGTTCGCATGCAGGCCACAAGATCTCCATCGCCTTCTCTCTTCACCTTCTGTTGACCGGAGCCACCGAAGCGACGGCGATGGTGGCGTGAAGCGACGATGATGGCCTCGGAGGGGAGGATGAGGATGAGATCTTGAGAGATGAGATCTAAGAGAGGAGGCTTAAGAGGGAGAGGAAACCGAGGAGGCGGAAGAGGGAGATGAGATTTGAGACGAGCCGCGACGGGGCATGAGATAAGATCTGCCATCTGGGAGATGAGATCTGAGAGATGAGGATGAGAGGAGAGAAGGAAACCGAGGAAGCGGAAGAGGGAAAGGATGAGGCGAGCGGAGGGCGGCGAGGAGGCGGAGGAAGTTGGAAGATGAATGGGAATAGGAGGGCAGGAGGCAATTGCATGAGGCATGGGAATGGGAATAGTGGAAGATGAATGGCATCTGAGGCATCGGGAGGGCTTGCTTATTAATAATAATAATAATAATAATAATATGGTCAGGTAGGCGGGTCAGGTCGGATCCAAGATTTTGAATCTGAGATTCGACCCATATATATGGCGGATCAGTTGGGTCTGACCCGCCGACCCGACTCAACCCGACCCGCGGCGAATTGGGTTAGGTCAGATCGACGGGTCAGGCCCAACCCATGTTCACCCCTACAGTGTCCTTCCTCCTTATTCTCATGTCGGTATTGTTCTGTACCTTTAGTTTTCACTAGTAGAGTAGGTTTGATTAGATATGAACTTACATTATACAGCAATTTTTCACGTTTGGATTTTTGAGTGCAGGAGTTTCTGGCTTTGCCTAGGGCTGATGCTATCCAGCTGCTTGCACAATACAATGGAAATGCAGAGACAGTCATCCAACAGATATTTGCCTAGTCTTTCTGAAGGAAAATATTGTTTACTATTTTGGGGATAAGCCATATTATAATTTTTTAAAAATATTTTATTCAAATTTATGATTTTTTTTGGTAACGTGTACAGATAGATGCAAAGCAAAGTTTATGTGACATTTGAAATTACATGCTGTAAAGAATCTTTTTTAGCGTCAGTTTTAATATGAGAGTTGTAAATTAGGACTGGGTTGGATAGCGGTGCATGCGACTTTTTTCAACTTTTTTAATAGTCAAAAACAAGGTTATCAATTGTGATAGTTCATTCAAAAGTGATCGAGACTGTTTAAATGTAAAGTACAAAAGACAGGATGTTACTTATTGTAAAAAATGATTTAAAATAATACATGAAATTATTTGTATTGATATATAAATTTTTACATAATTTTTTAGACCTTAAATTACACATTGTATAATATAATTCGTCAGTAGTGAAAAAAAAATTGTTGTACTCTCTCCGCACTATAATAATCTATCTCACAATTTTAGGTTTGTCAATTATGGATGAATTTAAAAATGTGAAATGGATTAATACTATGGAATAGAGGAAGTAGTTAGCAAGCTAATGAATCATATTCATTCTTTAAATTAATTGTTCGTGAGTAGTAATTTGTATAGGAACAAAGTTATCTAAATGAGTAAAGGGTAAGTAACGCGCTTTGACGGAAGATCCAATGTTTGGAGCAGAAGCTTCGAGTGGGTTTTTCGCTTAGAGAAAGTGCGGTGATGGGGTGTACTTGTAAAGGTAATCTGACGCTCAAGTAAGCACAAGTATTAGGTGAGTTCACTAGAGAGGGAATGAGTAATATCTGGTGACCTAAGGTCGTGAGCTTTATAAATAAGATAGGATGTTCAGATAAAGATAGAGCGAGGGGAATTTGCATAACAGCTTTCTCAGTTTATCTTTCTCTGCTTATGTATGAGTTGGTTGTAGATTGGGAAAAGTCATGGCTACCTCATTTTAACTTTGTTGGGTCGAACCATTCGGAATCTTGGGCTTGCGACCTTCTCTTCCTCTAGATGTCATGAAGTTCTTTGTCTTTGGGTTAGCGCGAGCATGTGAGGAGAATTTCTCTTACTCTTTAGTGGGCTGAGGCCTTTATGAACTGTGTAGCGAAAGTGAACTTCTCTCATTTCTTAGAGGGTTAGACCTTATGAGCATAAATTATATATTATTTTATCAAATTTATTTTTCTATTTTATTTTATTATTTTTAGTATATATTTGAAGGAAATATTTTACAATATTTCATTTTCTCCTTTTTTTTCATATAATTAAATTAAATAATAAAATATATATGATGTATATTGCTCACTTTTCAATCCACTAGTGGAAGAGCATCAAAACCAATCGTGTGTTACAAATCTCTCTGGTGGAAAAACCTAAAATACCCTTCTCAGGACAATTAATTTAAAAGAGAGGGATATAGTTAATCCCAAAGGATAAAAAACTAAAAATTTAAGTAAAAGGGTAAAACCTTCCATTAGGCTTTAGATCTTAGAACATGGTGTAGCATTTGATCTCTTCAACAGTGGTAGTCCAGTATCCATCGTCGTCATCATCAAGCAGAAAACAACCACCAAGTAAATCCCAGTGAAAAATTAAGAAAAATTCAGTGAGCACGAGCATTTACCCCAAAGCAAGAGCTTCAAAAACTCATAAATATCATAGAATGGCCGAAGTTTTAACAAACTTGCGAGTTTCTAATGGTCAGCACCCGCTCAAAACATGAAGGAAGAGAGCTATGAGAGTTTGGTTTAAGGAACGAATAAGGAATAGAGAAATATATGCGGAGGTTAGAAAGAGAAATTATCCTTGCAGGCATTCAATTCTCATCATCGTTGGAGCTTCCCACCCTCAAAATCGCAGAAGCAATTCTCTTCCTTTACTATATATTTTTATAAAAGGAAGTGAGAATTTTATCACCTTCATTAGAAATCGATTTTGAGCCCTAAATCGATTCAAGAATTGAGGTTAGAAAAGAACCAAACAAGATGATAAATGCCCTCTTAGTTTACTACCTTTTGGTCGATTCACACTCAATTGTTCTCCTTTTATTTTATTTTTTTAAAAATTAGTTTGTTTTGTTTTTATTTTCTTAAAATTCTTCCTTTTACTGCACGTGGTCACTCTATTCACCACTCTGAAATATTCTCAAGCAGTTATATTTACCATACACTCCTTTATCTATTATCTATATTGGAGCATTAGCATGCCATGGGGCTCGAATCTCTCAAGCCCACAACGAATGAACCACGTGAATAATGCAATAGAGATGATCACATCACATGAAGCTTCTAAGACACCTCAAAGGAAGAGAATCATCAACGTATTATTTTTTTTTTAGGTTGCTTGCCTGGTATCCAAGGCTTAGCCTTGACTAATTCGGGTCGACCCGGGTCAGCACCTGGCTATGACGGGTGAGTCTCCCAGTAGGAATAACTGTGTTCACAAGGTCTCGAACTCGGGATTTGCTTAAGCGATATCAAGCCGCTTACCACTTGGACCAACCCCGTTGGTTCCATCAACGTATTATTGCTCGGTAGCATTATCTCAACAAATCCTAAAACACTTTGTTCCTTTTATGATTTTATTCCTTTCTGTAATTGGGTGCCCATACCTTTCACGGCTTTTCTAGGCTTTCCTTGTGTATATAGCGAATAGGACCTCATCAATGAATGATAAGCTGCTAATTCTAAGCTCATATAATTTTCACCTTCTATATCTTCTACTTTCTCTATATGGTATCAAATGAAACACCCTAGCTAGCTAGCTTACGCTTAAGTCGTAAACTATGCTTAACCAGGTTGTTATCTGCTTGGTTGAAATACTTATAGTCCTATATTAACTTTAGAAAATATCTCTTTACTCAAAATATAGACCAATTTAAAACTTTTTCCTTTCTTAATTAAAACATAAAATATGAGTCGTGCGTGTGAATAAAGACAATATATACATATATAAACAAGCGATAGAGTCTACAAGACTTAGGCGTTTAATAGCATACCCAATAATTACTCACAACATACTCATAAATATAACTCGTACATACTGGTCCAGGAATACTTGCACATATGTTTATAATTAAATATTACAAGTACTGCAATCAAAAGCTAATGGCAAAACAAATCCATTTAGCTAATACAAAATGCCTACACTTCGTGGCGTGTAGTTCAGAAATGCAGTCCTGCTGCCTTCGTAAAGTCTCTTGTCTCCAAGGCTCTTCAGTTGTCCTCTGCTGACTCCTTCGCTCTGGTGTACTTGTCGTACTCGCCTGGAATCATAAGTGAGTAGGGGATGAGAACATTGCGTCCTTAGTGGAAATCCTTGGGGCATCACTATTCATTTTCTTCTCAATTATGATTCCGCCGCTCAGGGGGTCTCTAGGTGTCATAACATACTAAAATCCCTACTTATTATTATCCATGCTAGTCCTGAGCAGCTTTATCTAATTACTAGGTGATTGGGGGATCTACTCTTGCTTTACCTGTGTATAAGCTCGCGTGCTTTCTATTCTTGATCATCAGGGTATCGGGATACTTTTTCACTTAACCACGTACTTGTACTAGCGGGGTCACCTCGTGATACTATTTGATGTGCCACGACACTTGGACATAACGTCACATTCAATACATATTTTATGCATGGGGAAATTCCCGAGTTTTCTTGTACTGTTTACTTGTCTTACTTCCTTGTACACCCTAGGACCGTAGTCCACACACGGTGTATTGTACCTTCTTGCTTTGCTTACTTATCTTGTCTTTTTGTACACCCTAGGACCACGTCCACACGCGATGTAATATCCATCCTAGGACTTTCGTCCACACGCGATGTGATATGCATCCTAGGATCGTCGTCCACTCACGGTGCGTTGTACATTCTAAGACTGTCGCCCATACGCGATGTATGGTACACCCTAGGACCGTCGTCCACACGCGATGTTGTGTACATCCTAGGGTCGTCATCCACACGCGATGTATAGTACACCCTAGGACCGTATTCTTTATCCTTAATGGCAGAGCTCATACCACACACGCATTTACCGCAAAAGTATTTCATATCATGACTTTTTATCTTTGTCTGCACCTTCGGGGACATCTTACTTTTTATCTTTCTCTTTCCTTTATTTCTTTCCTTTTTCTTTATTCATGAATTATGACTTTCTTGACACGTCTTTGTCTTTTCTTCGTCTATGATGGTAGTCATACGCGCAGACATAGGCCTGTATTTGTCATGAACCAATCCTCCTATTGAGACTGGTGAGGGGCTTGTCCTTTGGACGTGCCAAGAGAGGGGGTGCCCTATTATACAACTATGTTCTCATCTTCAAGGTTCTCCGAGCCCTCGTGGCTGGAGCCTTCTTAAGATTCTCCTTCTTCCCTAAGGTTCAATTATGGTCTTTGTTAGGTTTAGGTGATAACATCTAATTTTCTAAGGCCGTCCTAAGGTCCTAACGACGACCGTAACCTTATGATGCATAATAATATTCATATGGACATAATACACATTATCAAGATGCACAATATGTGACAGTTTAAATCATACGTTCATTAAGGTACGACAACACCTGTCAGGATACCCATAACCTCTTTTTCCTTTGGAATTTCGGCTATCGAATACCCGATGAGTCCTAAACCTCATCCTAGGGTTTTTGATAGCTTTAATATCAATTTCCACACATATAAGTCCATATTTTATGCCCAAGGTTCAATAATTACAGATTCACCCATTTTTCCTAAAATGCCATCTTTTACCCAAAAAACCCATTTTTCGTTAGAATTTTTAATCAACCATAAACCGATGGACACCCGAAAGTTTTCCATAGTTCTGAACCCATTTTTCATAAAATCTAATCCAGATTTTCAGTACCCTTACTCAAAATTACAGTTCTGCCCTCATATGCTCAAAATGTCGTTTTTGCCCGAAAAACTGATTTTCCTTTGAAATTTTATTTCGCCATAACCCGATGGACTTGAAACACCCTAGCTAACTGTTTACCCATACGTCGTAAACAATGCTCACTAGGTTGTTTTCTTATTTGGCTGGGGTTACTTCTAGCCCCTACTTTTAGCTATGAAAATAATTCTTACTTAGAAAATATGGACCGTTTTGAAACTTTTTCTTTACATACATATGGAATAAAATGTGAGCCTTGCGACAGATAGAATTTATAATGCAAACGTTAAAGCGTTATACTTAACGGATAACTATTCCAACATTATAACATCAAACAATATGCAGACCAGTGGTCCATAACACATATCACAAACATTTACATAGGTATTATCATATTCATTACATACATGTACATTCCCACCATAGTGTAAAATATGAACTCTACTAACTAAGGGCTGATCGTAACATCTTTGGTCGAGCCCCTGCTATCCTATTTCGAAGTTCAACTTCTGCAAGGCTGCCTCCTCACGTACCGTGCTGATGTCCTTGTCGTGCGTACTTAGAATCATAAAGGAGCGGGTGTGAGAACTCTATGTTCTCAGTGGGAAAACCTTAGTTATCGTTGATCGTTTTATTTTCAATTATGATTCGGCCACTCAGGGGTCTCTAGATGTCACAGTTATACTAAAGCCCTACTAGTTATGAATGTCCATATTAAGCCTGAGCAGCTTTACCTAGGTTACTAGGTGCTCGGGTGATCTATTCTTCATTATCTACGTTATCTGTCTGCTAATCTAGTTCCTAACTCAAACGTCATCGTACAATTCACATAACTATACTACTACATCAAAATCCTCATCATGCAATTCACATAGCTACGCTACTACATCATCATCATCATCATTTTCGGAAATTCATTTGAAAATCATTTTACTCTCGCGGTATAAGGCAAGCCTTAGTAGCGGTTTCGCCCTCGTCCCTTGTAGCTGCAGCCACACCGCTACAACCACACTTTACAGCCCGCATCGTGGCGGCCAGGTAGCGCCTCACCTGAAGGGTCTCACTTGCAGTGTCTTGGCTCGTAATTCTCACCAACCAAGACCGAGGTGACCATCAAATGGATGACGGTGGGGTCGAACCTAACGACTCGACCGAGACTAAGACCTTCCCCAAAAGTCGAGCCCTCGGCCCTTCTAGAGGGAGTTTTTCTCATCATCATCATCATCATCATAGGCACAATTCATATATAAAAATCACAGTTCATCATCATAAAGCAGTTATATCCATTCATCATCTTAAAGCAACAATTGTAACCTAACAGCTCATATCATCATCTTCTTCATAATTATTGAAAGATCATCATCTTACATCCTAACATGCAACACGGCATACTCATAAGCATCTACCATTCCTCATATTGACAAGCATCATTTTATAATTCTTTCTTATACTCCTCCTAGTCTAAATCATTTAACACTCATAACATCATATAACTCGTAAGCATATCCTTATTATTTCTTGAGTAATTACCGCTCAAAATCCCATGTCATCATCTTCGTCATTTATCACCAACCTCTAACATGTATTACCTCATATTAACATAACATTTAACATATAACATATCACCTAATTTCAGGCTCAACATCCTCATAAAAATAAACCGACCTAATTCTAACAATTATTCCATTAGATTACCAGACCTGCAGAAACTTCCAAATACAAGTATAATCGATAGAAATCTTCAAGAGCATCATTTAGCCATTAAAATCTAACATATTCTAACACCAAACATAGCACACCCATCATCATAAGCAATTTCATGTCTCATAATCATTTCTAATTATCAAGAATATTATAAAGCAATTAAACCTAATATAATCTATCACAAAACATATCACAAACATCATCAAACAGTTTAGAACCACCTAGACAGTGGTTAGAACGGTTTACCCACCTCCAAATCCAGTTTGAAAACGGTAGAAGTGAAGAGAAAATTTCCCTGAGCACTTCCATGATGATCCTGCTATTTTTTCGGCATCCGACAGCATCACAGCAGTGCACGAATGGACAACCCAAGACAAAGAAAGAAAAGAACGAAGAAAAGAACTAGAAGCAGGGAAGCATATTATGCTTCAGGGAAAGAAAACAAAGAAATAAAGAAAAGAACAAAGTGAAGAAACCAAAGAAATAAAGAAAAGAGACAAGGAAAACGAATAAGCACAAAGGCTTCAAGGAAAACTAAAGAAAGAAACAAATAAAGAAATCAAAGAAGTGAAGCATAAATGGCTTTAGAGAAAACTAAAGAAACAATGAAAAGAAGCCAAGGAATTCGGCGTCAGGGGGGTTAATATATGGCAGCCCCCCACCGCCTTTAACACACACACACACACATATATATTATATAACTTTTATTATTATATTATATATTATATATTAATGTTATTATATTATTATTACTATTCATTAAGATTATTATATTATATAATAACATATTATATATAAATATCTAACTTATAGATAAATATGACCCATCCGGTAGAATTTTCGATCATGTTTGATAGCGTTTTGTGGTTTGTAGTCCCGGTACTTCGCGTACGGTTGTCTAAAAATATTTCGGACGTGCCCTCGCAATCTACTAATTTTTCTTATCAGTAGTCTGAGTCTGGTGGAGGTCTTGTCAGAATTATTATTTTATTAGTGTATTTTACGGACTTCCTTGAGTCGAAAGTAAATCTCAGTGATGAGGGAAAATCACCCCGAATCTCGCAAAATCTCATGAGATCGCGAAATCACCCTTTTGACTGGTATTTTTAAGGATTACATTTAATAATTTAATTTTCCAGTCTTAATAATTGACTCACATTTATTTATTACGCGAAATCTTTGTAAGGGGAAAATCTGGGATGTTACAGGACTCAATACTTGACCCTAAAGTTTTCCATAGCTCTGAACCCACTTTTCATGAAAACAAACCCAGATTTTTAGTCTCTTTACCCGAAATTACAGTTCTGCCCTCATATGCCTAAAATGTCATTTTTTGCCCGAAAAACCGATTTTCCTTTGAAATTTTATTCCGCCATAACCCGATGGACTCAAGACTTGACTCCAAGGTTTTTGATAGCTCTGAACCCATTTTTCATGATAGTAAACCCAAATTTTCAATGCCCATACCTGAAATTACAGATCTACCCTTTTATGTTCAAAATGCCATTTTTGCCCAAAAACCGATTTTCTTCAAAATTTTAGTTAACCACAATCCAATGGACCCAAGTCTTGACCACAAGGTTTTTGATAGCTTTGAACCCATTTTTCATGAAAATAAACCCAAGTTTTCAACCCTTGTACCCAAAATTACAGATTTGCCCTTGTATATCCAAAACCTCATTTTTGCTCTATGTTACCTTTCCTCAAAACTCTTCCATGTACCACACTAAAAATATATTTCCCACATATCCCAGCATTCATAAATCATATATGATCATCCTTAAATCACAAGATGACACATGCACGCACCCTATACCACTTATCTCAACATAGGCTGCATAGACCTCCAAGGGGATGGTTAAATCATGACTTCACCCACAGATTTTTAACAAATAATATATGTTTACTTTCAAACAACAATCATACACATGCATGCACATCATCAAGCATAATGTTCATATTTTCACATAATCACACATTTTGAGCATAGAACCACCAAGAGGTAGTTTAGACTAGATTTACCCACAGATTTTTAATAACCAAAAATATATTTATCCTAATCAAATCATTAATAACACATGCAAAGCCATTTCAAGACATAAAGCTTATATTTCACACATATCACCATATATCATTTGCATGCAACATGCAAGCACTCACAAATCACCAAGAAGGTGATTCAACCATAGTTTTACCCACTTTTGAAGATGAAGGTATGTAGTGTGATGAGTGTTGAGTGAGGGATTCTCAAGAGTCCTTGAGAATTCCAAGCTTAGTGCTTCCTTGCTTGAAAAATGAAAGCTATGTCTTCCTTGCTTGCAAATGGTGGGTCTTAGTGTTCTAGAGATGACAAGATGGTGTTCTTCTCTAGAATTTTGGTGTAAGAAAATGAGGAGAAGATGATTAGAATGAGAGGGTTTGGGTTTGGTTTTGGGTTAGGAAAAATGATGAAGAATGTTTCATTTTTGCTAAGGGAAATGGTGGTTCTTTGGTGGCTTTTTCTCTTAGCTTTCTTGGAGAGGTTTTTGGAGTGTTAGAAGAATGAAAAATGAATGAGAGAATGCAGGTTGTAGGTTCAGTTTTTGGGGTAGGAAAGATGGTGAGAATGCTTGATTTTCTTCAAAAATAAATGGTGGTTCTTTGCATGGCTTTGCTCTTGTGTTTCTTAGGGAGAAAATGGAGAAATGGAAGAGAAGTGAACAATGAGAGTGGGGTGCTGCTACTGTCTCGGTTTGGAAGGGAAATTTTGGGGGAAAATGGTGAAAATTAATAAAATGAATTTAGGAGTAATGATGGCTACTTTTGGCTAGGCCAATGCATGTCCATGGAGTATCTTGGGTAAAGAAAAGAGAAATGATGGTAGCTAGGAGCAGGCAGCTCTTGCATGCCACGGAAGAGAGGGAACAATTTTGCTCCAAATTTCCATACTGACAGTACTGTTTAATCGTTTAACTGTCTGATTTCGCGCGTGATCGTGTGAGTGAAAAATAACGGACGACGCACAATTTTTGTAAACATAATTGTGTACCAATTAAACATTTAAAATGTGAAATTAAATTTTAACTTAGACATTCAAAATTTCTCCCCCGTAAAAAGTGTATTTTTACGAGTACCGCCGGTACGCATTTAAATTTCCGGTAACGACCGAAAATTAGTACAAAATCACTTAAAAATAAAATCACATTCTTCAAACAATTCTAATGAGGAATTTAATTTTAATCTAAGGTACTCGTAATTTTCCGTTCACAACAGTCTATTTTACGAGTGTCTTCGATACGTATTAAATTTCCGGTGATAGAAAATCGGTTCGGTTCTCATGAAAACCCTCAAGATCACAAGACCATTATTTTGACTGTTATTTTTAGAAGATGAATTTTATACTATAATTTTTTCAGTGACTATTAATGCTATTGTCTTCAAGCAACATTTATATATTTCTACATGATAT